>APFE031084186.1:103768-140263 GCA_000404065.3 Pinus taeda
CAGGTATCCTTCCCAAACACTATTTTTACACTTGCATCATCCAACTTGCTTACAGAAATCAAATTTCTGGCCAATGCAGGAATATGCAGAACACCCAGAAGTGTTCTAACTCTTCCACCTTGCAACTTCAACTTTACTTTTCCGCGACCAATGATTCTAGCCTTCCTATCATCCCCTAAGAAGACATCACCACCATTGTATTTCTCATACTCACAAAACCACTCTCTATGGGGAGTGAAGTGAAAAGATTCACCTGAGTCAATCAACCGTGCCTCATGATCTACATGTGTACTTGAAGAAGCCAAGTACGCATCCCCACCTTCATCTGAGGTGGTTTTCACTTCTGCAGAAGGAGCATCATCAGATCCCTTTCCTTTATCAGGAGCTTTAGATTTACAGTCCCTTTTATAGTGCCCTTCCTTTTCGCATTTCCAACACACCACTTTTATAGGTTTTCCTGGAGATTTAGATCTCCCTATAGATTTAGATCTCCCACTCGATGACTTATTATTGTTTCTGTTCTAGAACTATCCTCGTATAGACAAGGCCTCACCATTCTAGCTCTCCATATTTTTCTGTCTCATCTCCTCCGTCAGCAAGGATGAGACTATTTCATCAAACTGCAAGGCAGGTGCATTGCTACCTATTGCAATAAAGAGACTATCTCACGAATCTGGTAGAGAACACAACAAACTGATGCACTTATCTTCATCTGAAATTTTAATATCAATAAGCGCTAGCTGACTTACCACAGTATTAAATGTGTTCAGATGCTTTGTCACCAAGTCTCCATCTTTCATCCTCAGGTTATATAGCTTTTTCCACAGGAACAATTTATTCACCAAATACTTAGATTGGTACAAATTCCCTAACTTGTCCCACAAAGCCTTCGTCGTAGCTTCCCCTAATACATTCAACAGTACTGAATCTGAGACACACAAGTGTATTGTGCTCTTTGCCTTCCGATCCAACTTCTTCCATTCTTCATCGGACACTCCCGTTGGTTTATTACTCGGATCTACCACGATCCACTGATATTTATCCACCAATAGATCCTCCATCTTGAGTTTCCACAACTCAAAACTCTAACCATTAAATTTCTCGATCTCTATCTTTCCATTGCTCGCCATCTTCTTTCACCATCAGAATCGATCTCACAAATCTCCCACTGAACAAGGTCTACCACAGGCCCGAGCGAAACCCATCAACAACAAAGGCGTCCCTTTGAATCCAAAACAGCTCTGATACCAAATGTAGGTTTTAATCTCGTACAGAAATTACATGCATACGAATTCTAAAACACAGAAAATAAACAATGCGAGAGCATAACACACAAAACACATATACATAGAGATTTTCCCCTGGATCCCAAAATCAGGACTACCAGCTTGATTTTTTCATTATTTTCCTTTCAATGTTATAATACATATTTATACATTCTTAAGCATCCAATACCATGGACTGAAAACCATCACATCCAAAACCATGGACCGAAAACCATCGCATCCAAAAACATGTGCAAAAAGCATGCACAAAACCATAAGTGGGTCCTTCCAACCTAACATAGGTTCCAAAACCAAAATTTTTCTGGGGCGCTACCCCTAATCCCATAGAGTGGGGTTACCTGCACCCCTCAAACCTCCTGTAACCCCCCCACTACGCAATCAGCACAATGAAGGGGGGGCTCCCCCCCTCCCCCCTCTAACCCCCCAGTTAACTACGTGGGCTAGTCGTGGAAATCATATAACACAACCCAACAAACTAAAAGTCCCCTAGTTTTGAATTAGGTTCCCATACATTCAGATATGTCAAGGCCAAATTATGTAGGTAGAACTCAGATAGTTTAGCCCTATCTTCCAACGTGTTTGATCACAAAGATCAATGAATTGTCTATAATCCTAGAATGGCATAGTGCCTCTCTATGTTAGGGTCTTAATTTAGAACTGCATCCACTATTCCTTAAGGTATAATGCACAAGACTTAGCTAGCATCCTGGATTGGATTGCCTCTAAGGGTAGCCTGGCCATGGATGCCAATTGATTCTCTCTTTCTTGTAGTTGTCCCCTTAACCATGAATTTTCAACCTTACCTAGCATCCTGCATTGGATTGCCTCTCAGGATAGACCGTCCATGGATGCCAATTGATTCTTTCTTGTAGTTGTCCCCTTAACCATAAATTTCCAACCTCCAACTGAGCTTTCATCATTACCTGTTTGTCCCTCAGGCTGCTCAGTTCTCTGCCCATCTCTTTAACTTTTTCCTCCATGTGACCTATGTCCTTCACTCCTTTGGATTTGGAAATATGCATCCACCTATGTGTTCTTTCCCTTTCTTTCTCGAGCTCAAAGAATAGTGGGATGGAAAATTTCTATGGAATGACCCTACCTCCTTCAATAAATCTGTTGTAGGAGTCAAGGTTAGGTTGAGGACTAGGTTCCCTTAGATCTGGATCCTCCTTCTTTGTTTCTTGCTTCATACTCCCTTCTTTATCCAATTTCTAAGTTTCATGTAGGTTTAACAGAGTTTCTTGTACGTTTAGCAGAGTTTCTTGTAGGATTGTCTCTTCTTCCTGTAGGTCCTTCTATGTATCCTGCAGGATGCCTTTTCCTTTGGATGAGGCAGATCTAGTCACAGGCCTTCTAACATAAGTGATAGGAGACCTGGGAGAGGCTTTTCCTGATGATCCTTCTCTTTGATTTTTCATAAGAGGAGCCATATTCTCCTGTTGTTTGGGTGAATCTTCAATAACAATATGAACCTTGGTGGGAGTTTGAGGTTTTCCCTGCCTTATTCTTGTAATTTTTCTTGTCCTAAAGTACAATGGAGTTTGTCTCTGTATTTTCCCTTTTTGTTGGATAGGGGTACTAAGGGCAATGAGGGAAGCTACTGCCTCTTTCTCAGTGGGTTCTGGAGATACCCTGGGTGATTCCTCCTTGTCTTTTGCCTCCTCTTTTGCATTCCCCCTCGCATATTTGTCTTTCTACTCTTATTCTCCCTCTAGTTCCTCACTTTGTTCATCAATTTCCTCCTTTGCATATTCTTTTGTCTCTTCATCACTTTCCTTCTCTTTTTCTTCCTCTTCTTCCTCATCTATTTCCTCTTCATCCATATCTATTTCTTCTTCCTCCTTTTCAGTTTCTTCTTCATCCCTTTCACTACTAGTGGGGCTCTTTTCATATTAAAGGGCTTTTATATCTTCTTCTGTCTGCATGTCTCTAAACTTTTCCCATGTGATAGGGATTCTGAGGTTTTGGAGGGCCTCTTCTATGATAAGTCTAATTAACCCATGATGGGCTAGCTGTTGATGGTTTCCTTTCTGCATTTTGATGCTCATATCTATCATTGATTGAATAAGGAAGTAAGGTATGTTGAGTCTGCTCCAAACCTCAGTTCTTGGAGAAGCCTAAAATGGTATCCGTATACCACACTGTACCTATGTTCACATGAGATATACTTTATAAGGTGGTAGCTAATTTCATTCCTAGTATAGGGTAGGCTTTTTCTTCTCACTCCACTTTTGTCTTCTATGGCCTCCTCTCCTTCTAAAATTAATTTATTCTTTGCAATTTGGCTATTTCCCTTATCCTCCTTTCTCCAAGGGACTCCTAAGGGAAGTGTGGTTATCTGACTATGATTTCAAGGGTGAGATATATGGAGAGGCCTTTCACCACAATAGTGGCATGGGTCCTAGTCAGTGGAATGAGGGAGAGAGAAAAATCTCTGCCTACTTCATCATCATACCCCCTCAATTTCTCAAAGAAACTCGTCCAAATGTTCCTTGTGAATATCTCTAACATAGGAGGGTGTTGACAAATCCTCACTATGTTGATGGGTTCCCTCTTATTAAATACCCCTATTACTTTCTCTGATGGATGGAGGGGTTTATATGTCTCCTTATCACTGCTTGATGAAGCCAACCCCTGTTTTTCCCTTTTAAACTTGCTCACTTCCAATCCTGTAGGTGTTGGACTATTGCAACGTAGCATAGAGACCTCATGTAACCTATTATACCAGTGTTTGAGTTCTTAATCTGAGTCTGAGGTATAAGATATGTCTCTATCCCACGTGATCCGTCCATATGTAGTGGGATTGATCCAATCTTCGTCGCACATAGTAATCTTGTATATTTGATCCAAATCATTGTCCTCCTCATAGTCACAGACCAGTTCAATGTACCTCACTCCTTCAACAGGGTCCAGTGGCATAATAACCTTGAGAGCCTTCCTCTCAAATTTCATCTTCCACTTCTTCAGATTAATCACCACATCCATGTCGAAGGCCCAATCAATTCCTAGTAGCACGGAGTAAGGGTTACTATCATCCGATATTTCAATTACTTCAAAATCAGCCAAAGTGCTTGCTCCTTCAATGTCTATCATTATCCCATTCAGGCACCCCATAGGAATAATCTTCTGTTGATTGGCCATGCGTAACTAAATAGGAGAGAATTGTAGCACAAGTCTCCCCATCCTTTCCCATGCCTTCTTAGGCAACATGTTCACATCAGAACCCAAATCCAAGATGACTTGGTCGATTTCATACTCTTCTATTTGCTCGGTCAACCTCATCTCGCACCTTGTTCGCTTCTTATGCTTACCTAGTTTCCTCAGAGTGTGTTTTTTTGAAGGGGTCTTATCTTTATTCACACAATTGTTGATTATCTCTTGAAGCCCTTCTATGGCCTTATTATCGCACAACAACTTCATACAGGTCCTTAGGAAAGTAGCTAACAGTGAAGAATCCACATCTTGCACTTTATTGTTCCCAGCTAATTTCTCTTGACTCTCGGACGTAGAAGCTTCAACGAAATTCCTTTTAGCCTCCATAAAAGTTTCTTTAGCCTGGATTAGGTCAAACTTGAATTCCTTTCCAGTAACTTTATGCACCCATCCCTTATTTTTTGGTTGCTTTCCCTTATCTTCACCTATAGCCATACCACTACATGTTATGATATTGACACTATGATCTTCTTCGCGAGGTTCCGCCCTCATCATCAGGATATTTTGTGCAGGCTACTAGGTCTGCTTCTTATTTTCTTACATCGTTGCTACAAGGATCAGGTAATCTTCTATCACATGGTCGAACTGTCTACAATATTGACAAGAAGGATGTGTTGGGTTCAGACAGTCATAGGCAAAATGTACAGCTTTTCCACAGTTATAACAGATAACTTGTGCATGACCTCTGACAGCCCCTCCTCCTCTTCCTCTTCCACGACCTTGGAATCATGTGTACGCTGCATTGCACCCTGATATTGAGGTCGATTTTATGTCTGCATTCAATAGTTAGGGGTTATATCCATCATTAATTCATAACTTCGACAATGGTGCTCATCATGACCAACATATTTGCAGAAATTGCAAAACAATTGTTGGGGGGTTTGTACAAAATTTTGTAGTAGATGACAGTTGTTTGTCGCATGCTATCCTATAACTAGACAAATAGCACACCGTGATAATGCTCCTACACTCGGCCCAGCGATATTTTTTGGATTCAAGGGGACAGGCACCCCCCCCAAATAAGATAATTTTGATAAGCTAGACAACGATCCTTATCGTGGCCATGGCCCTTGCATTTCAAGCACCAAAATTCTGCACGAACTTAAGGCTAGGCTACCTTTCCCTTTTTCAAGCTCTGTAACTCCAGGTGCAGACTTGCCAGCTATGAGTGGATGTGTTATAATCCAATGTTCATATCTTGTATTGGCGAGGCTACCAACCTCATCGCGATATCCACAACTTTTGCTTGCATTGTTATCTCCTACTACGACAACGATAGTCTTAGGTGAGGCAATAATGAAGCAATTTACCAATATTTGTGTTGTTCATATGTGATGTTCATATTATCTTGCCATATCAGTAATTTTATCCTCTAATCAAAATCTCATGAGGATTCATTCACCACTTTTTGTATCTCATTAAACTCTGTAACAGACTGGGCCTAAGACTTAGGCTTCTTAAACTCATTGTTCAATGTTTATTGAGTCTATGCCAACATCACACCAGTTTGTCTTGAGAGTACTTGATATACCAATCAATGCCCTATCCTGCAGCTCTGTCACCAATTGTGCTTTCTTTATATTATCATCAGTGATCTATTGCATTGTCTACACAACATTTGCAACAAACTAGAATTGTTTGGGGTCTTCGCTCCCTACCCCCTTGAAGATCGGCATCTTCATTTCATTTTCCATGTCAAATGGTGGAGGTGGAGGTGGAGGTGAAGGTGTAGGCGTATGCAGCGGTGGTGGAGGTTGAGGTGTAGTGGATGGATGAGGTATCTGCGGGATACCCTGACATACCAACTACAACACACTTTGTGGTGTATTCAAAATAGTTCCTTTGTCATCGCTTAAAGAGGATCCCAATAATGGAATATATTCAGAGCCCGATTCTCCATTCCTTCTAAAGGGTTTCCTCTTGGCGTAGTCCCAAAAATAAAGGTAATGTTATAACCTATTTTTCACACAACAACATCTTAATCCAAGTCTTCAGATATTTTAAATAATTACCTCGTGGTCTCTTAAAGAGCTTGCACTCTGCTTCACTATAACTGATGGACGCATCAATCACAAGCTCAATGAGAAATCCTCCTATGATACGATTAATCCAGTGATCTACATCCCATGCAATGTTATTTTATGAAGCTACCAAATGCCTCACCAACTCTGGCATCCACACAATAGGGTCGTCAAGTCTCCACGTACTCTGATTGTCCACCAATCTAGACAGGCACTCGTGCAATTCGCAAGGGAAGAAACATAAAAAAAAAAATCAGTTTCGTCTAAGCATAGGTATCTATTCAACCATTGTTCCTTGGATAACCATGGATTTATGATCTCCTGAGCTACAAACACGTGTTCCTTTTGAACGAGCCACTTCTCAATTTATATCTTAGTAGGAAACCACTTGTTTGACATCACACATTCCTCAGACTGATCGTGGTCCCAACAACGAAACCATTTGTTGGCTTAAGGGGGCCTAATCCAGGTTCAAAGTTATTCACGCCAACCAACAAAACCCTAATTTTTTTCCTTTTCGACAACAACCTACGTAGTGCATGTTGCAGTCTCACCCAAAGCAGTGTTGGAGGATGCTAGAACCAAGTTTCTGCATCTAGAGGCTTGTGTGATGGTCTTCCTAATGATCTTAAGATTCATATCTACCTTCGCATAGCCCTAAGTCTTCTGATTGATCAACTGTTGTAAATCTATTCCAACAGCTTCCAACTCTTCGTGAAGGTATTAAATTTTTATCAACATGCATAAACGATACAGATCCACTACTTTCGCGTAATAAACAAGCATTAATTCGCATAAGTCATAATAGATTACAGAGATATACAAACTTAACTGAAACAATAAATAAGTCACAGATGCACAGATTCGGCTCAAACCAATCTTTATTAAGTATAATCGTTCAGATACATACTTCTTGTCCCTACGCACCCAACTACAGGGGCTCGCACACTCAATTGCAGACTTACCAAGGTCTCTGCACACTCAGTTGTAGGAGCCTTCCCCTTTCACCTAAGTACAGGAAACATATCTTTCATGCCTTAGAACCTTGTCGTTACAATGATTCTTCATAAATATTTACCTTCTTAGACTCACTATGACTCAACTATATATAGCCTTTTCATTATAATACCATGGCTCGTAGACCATGGGTGAGTCTCAAAACCATCCTATCGCCTACCTATGCAAGGGACTAATGCCCCTTTGACTCTTACTTAGCTTCATGCTCTTCTTCCACATTTCACGAAGACTTTACATTATTTAAAAAAAATTATTACAAAAATTGACTTAACTGTAAGGACTCTGAACACCACATATCTCCACAATGGTATGATATTGTCCACTTTGGGCCTAAGCCCTCATGGATTTTCTTTTGGACTTACCCCAAAAGGCATCATACCAATGGAGATATTTGTCCATCCTTATATAACCATGATCCTCCCCACTTCTAGTCAATGTGGGACTTTGGTCATATACCCAACAATCCTCCCCTTTAACAAAGGACCATGGAGCCTCCCCTCAAACGATTATCCATCCGTCCACTCTCTACCAACCAGGATTCTTCGCTCCAAGGCGTTGGAAGCACACGCCTTACATGGAGCACCACCTGCCTCGAGAGCTTGCTCTATCCCAAGTCAAATCCTCTTCACAGTGTTGGGACCTGGACACGTCCATGAAGAATCTAGAGCACACCGCCTGTCTAACTGAGCTCATCCACGGATCCCATCGTGATATTACCGGGGCCCACCACCTTCATTTGGCATTCCGAGGATTCATCCACTTGGCTAACTTCGGGGCATGGCTCTGATACCACTTGTAAGGACTCTGAACAACACATATCTCCACAATGGTATGATATTTTCCACTTTGGGCCTAAGCCCTCATGGATTTGCTTTTGGACTTACCCCAAAAGGCCTCATACCAATGGAGATATTTGTCCATCCTTATATAACCATAATCCTCCCCACTTCTAGTCAATGTGGGACTTTGGTCGTATACCCAACATTAGCTGACAAAAATTGACCCCAAGGACCCCATCCCAACACCAATGTTCAGTCAAATGATGCCACACTCCAGAGTTGTATCACCGATATGTTCAAGAGAAGTCATATCTGCAGTTTACTACCTATACATTGTCTAGTATTTTTCCATGGTCCTGGATCATACTCGTTTATTCCACTTTATTCCTTGCTTCTTGTCGATGATGAGGGAATAATTATGGCCCTCCTTCGATGGGTCATTTCTAAAAGAGTCATCATTGTAAAGTTGTAAAAGAATTATCATTGTAAAGATTGTAAAAGAGTCATTTTGCCTAGAGTCGAAGAGGCAATGTTGGGAGGCATAGAAGTCATTGTTGGGACGATGTCATGGTTGAGCTGCAGGTTATACAGTGATTGGGTATTTGGTCAAGTACACGAAAATTATTGTACATTTAAAAATATCATTGTCCCTAGTTTCGGAATCCACAGTCTTGTCTTATTTCAATCAGTATAGGGTGGAAGGGAGGTACTAAGTAGGTGCATGAAGTCGCCTACAATTTGTGGCCTATGAACACTTTAGGGTGGTGCTAGGGAAAGTTGTGGCTCACTAGGGTGTTGGGGTATCCATTCATCTGATTACTGAATAAACTAGGGAATTGGGGCATCCTTCCAGTGGGAGATGGAGAAGAATTATTTTCTAGAATTCTAGGAAGTTGTTGCTCTCATTTTAGTTGGGGCTGAAGATTAAAGAATTTATTAGAAAAGTGTTCGGTGGTTTTTGACTCGAAGGGGGTTTTCCATCTAAAATTATTGCTCCTACTATGTTCTTTTATTTACTTTTATTACTCCATAAACATTAATAATAATTGAAGATTAACTAATGCTCTGAAAATATTTAAAAGTGCTAATTGCTAAGGAATATTGATTCAACCCCCCCCCAGTATTTCAAACAATTGGTATCAAAGCTTGGTTCCTTCAGTAACAACTTAACCACTAGAAGCCAGATTTCAGAGCATAGATATGGGAAAGTCAAAGAAGCAGGTTACAAGATTTCAAAGGAAGGTATAGGTACAACAAAATCTGAAGAAAGTGAATATTGTGTATCAAACCTTGATTTTGATGCAGATAATTAATGGATATGTGAATCCAGGATGGAAGTACATTTTCAAGCACATGGAGTATGGGAATCAATTATTTCTGGAGACACATCTAATGAAAAAGATAAAAGGTACAATTCAAAGGCCATGAATGTAATTTTGAATGTTTTGCCAAATTTTGCGAAAAGAAAAGTTGGTTAATGTTCAACAGCTAAAGATATTTGGGAAAAGCTTCATAATATCTATTTAACAAAGAAATTAGGTCAAGATGTTATTGAAAATTCAGATCCTTCTGATTATGATGAAGAAATGGGAGAAATGAGTAAAACAGAGTTTCAAAATCAAGTGATCAAGGTGATAAAGGAACTCAAAAGTCAAAAGGAAAAGACAAGACTTTTGGAAGCAGAATTGAAGACAATAAAAGAATTCATCAAAGAAAATGAAGATTCTGAGAAGATGATTAGTAGTCATAGAACTCAATTGGAAGAAATCAAGAATATAGTGACACGAGAACTCAAGATATAAGTCCAACAGAAGCAACAAGAACTCAACATAACATTTGCATAGATTAGCAGGATCACACAACAGATGCAGGAAGCAGAGATTGAAAGCAAGGAATCTGATCAAAGATACATATTCGCTATTGACCAAAAGCAAAAGGAATTGGAAACATATTCAGTAGAAATAAGCAGGCTCAGGATTGAAAATGAGAAGCAGAAGGAACAGATACAGGTTCTCAAAAGATAAGTAGAGAATACCACTCTTCTCAAGCTATAGGTTAAGGAGGTAAAAAAAGAAGGAGATCTTGAAAAGTTTGTTTCAAGAAGATCTTGCTTAAAAGAAATAAAAACTGGATGAAACCTGTGATGAGATCAACAAACTCAAGGGATCACAAAAAGAACACTTGCGAGATAAGACAGATGAAGAAGCAAAAAAGAAGGCAATTAAAGATGGTAAAGCTCTAGTTGATGAAGGTACAAGCTCCACATCTTTACAGGATGATTCTAAGAAGGAAGTTGATCAAAGTCAAAGTCCAAAGAACAAGACCAAAGAAATCAAGAATAAAGGACCACAACAAACTACAACACGCCTCCAAAGAAGAATGAAAAATATTCTAGGTATGTTCGTTTATTTAATGGTTATTGTTTTTCATGCATTAACTATGGACATATTGCCAATGATTGTAAATTTATTGATGTGTACAAAAATCAAGGACCATCTCATCCAAATGAACCATTCAAGTACGCACATTTATTTAATGGTTATTGCTTTTTATGTGCTAACTATGGACATATGGATAGGGATGGTGAAATTTTTGAAAGGTACCAAAATTATCTGCAAAACCCTAGAAGCAAGTTTGCAGGATCACGAGAAAGGTTCCACGATGATTTTTTCAAAGGAGAATACGTGCTAGATGGGCCAAACATTGAATGTTTCAGATGCCATAACTATGGCCATAGCACTCACAATTGTAGATATCATATGGAATCACCTATGGAGAACAATGAATGCGTCAAGTGTCATAACTATGGGCACATGGGTCGAGATTGTAGGAATAAGAAGGTCTATAAAAGGAAACAGGTACAGGAAGACCAAGCAGATAACAAGGTTTCAACAGTTATGCTTTCAGGATTTGTAAAATAAAAAGGTCATGAGGAATTAGTAGTTGCTTCAGATAATGATTCAATTCAAGATGGGTCGTTAGGTGACTCACTATTTTTGAACAATCTGTCTTTAGTTGGTATAGAAAGATTTACCAATTTCATATAAACTTCATCAACCTAGGTGTACTTTTCAAAAGTGGTCTTATTTACAAAAATGTGTTTAATCTCATGCTTAATTTTCAAATCAAAATCTAAAGCCTCTAACATTTGTTTCCCTATGAGATGATCCTTTATACCTAAAAAATTAGCTTTATTAGTTGCAATTGAATAAAGATTTTGACAACATTCCTCCAAACTGATCAACCTATCATCTGGTGCCACTAATCCTGGTAGTCCTCTCTGGTTGAGTAAGTTGAACTTGAAATGAAACCTTGGACAACATTTTTCAAGTCTTGGCACTTGCTTTCCAACTGAGTCATGAGATTCTTTTTCTGCAAAACCTTCTTAATCTCCAAAATAGTTTTAGTCCTACCCACAATTTTTATCTGCTTCAACTCGGCCCTGGTTTTTGAATTTAAAACTTTAATCATATTTATGGCTTCACTTGGTTTATCCTTAAGAATTTCTTTAATTTCTACTATAGTTGTTTAGCACCTATCTATCCACTCTTCCTGTTCAAAAATAATCTATATGGATGGCCAAACTTCCGTTATAGCCTGACTAATACCTACCCAAATACTTTCCTTGGCTTGGGCGAAGGTCTGATCCATTAATGACTCACTTTCCAACTCTTCTATTCTTTTGGTCAATATGTGGGTCTTCTGCATCTCTTCAACATAAAGAGTGTCATTTTTAATCTTCTGAGTCTTCAGATTCTTCAATTCCTTATGAAGTCTTTCATTCTCTTGTTTCTGGTGAGTCAACTCTTGTATGACTTTATTTAAATCTCCTGATGTTGATGTAGACTCCGTTGTTACTGATTTTGATTCACCTGTTGTTCTCGACACTGTAATAGGTATAGTTGTACTGGGATCTATAGCTAGTTAGGCAGATTTCTCTTTTTCTTTAAGAAAATCTCAATTTTCTCTTCCATGGTCTGCTTAATGATCAACTTGAGCATTTTTATTCATTCTTCTCAATGATCAGCTTGAGCATTTCTTCTTTGTGTTGTTGATGAAGATCATTCTTTAGGCCTCTTGTCCTGCTTGGTTTGAGAAGTAGGAGTCTGGAGAGTAGAAGGAGGTAAAAAATTTTCTTCTTCTTCTTTAAGTGTATTCTCCTCCCACCGTTCTTGATTTCTATACTTCTCAATCACGGTCTTGGTGTATGATTGTAAGGTGTGGTTTTGAGTTCCACACTTAAATTGGAGACGATATTGAATGGGTCATAAGACCAACTGAAGCTTGGTTGAAAATCCATCTGTTTGAGGATTTCATCTTCTTCAATACCTATTGATATATCATTACAAATGAATGATCCTACTTGTGACTTGATCTTAAATTGAGATATCATCTTCCCTGAAATGAAATGAAGTTCATCCATATTAATCATTTTCCCAATATATTTGAGAGTGAAAATTCTCATTGAAACATATTTGGGAAATTTTTATGGATCCAATTCGAAGCCATATACTCTAATATGTGTATAATTCTAGTAAAGATACCAATCTCCTGTTCTAGCTTGATCACTGAGATGCAGGATCCTTTTGATTTCTAGACTAATCCTACGCTCACTCTGGTTGTTGAGAAGCTGTGCAATTGGGTGAATAAAATATTCAATGAAGTTTGAAAATTTTAACTCAATTGAGTTCCTTCTAATCAATGAGGTCCACTGTGTGACTACTTGATTCACTTGTTGATCATCCTGGTTATGTAGAAAAATAGGTAACCTGTCTCCCTGCTGAAAAGTAATCATATGTACTAGCACATAGGAGTATTTAAACACTCCTTCAGTAGTAATTTTCATCAATTTCTCATGCATAGTTTCAACAAAGAATTAGTTGTAATTATACATGAAGGAAAGTTTTTTTCTTTAGAGAAAATGGATAGATAACCTGAGATAGATTCATCTACCCACTGATCTGATTGGTAGCCTAATAAGCAAGAAACTAGGGAAAGAATGTGTTGTCTCTCTCAGGGAACATGGATGCTGGATAGGTAGGATTATTTTTAGAAAGTTCAACATCTTCTGGGAGAAATATCTCAAAGATCTGATCTCTTTGAGGGAAAGTGAGCTTATGATATAGGTCTAGTAAAACTGCGATGGAGAAAAGCTAAGGGACTTATTTTTAGGGATCAGAAGCATCTTGTTGATAATTTATGGAGTGATAAATATTAGAATGTCTCCATTCTGAGCTACCACAGTTCTTTGAAAAGGGTTAGACTTAGCTTGGCACCATATGACTATATCAGGAAAAGAATGGGTTTGAGGAAGCATATATAGGGGCAGTAAGGATTCCCATAGGTTGATTTCATCTTCAGGGATCATAAGCATCTTGTTGATAATTTCTGGAGTGATAGATATCAGAATGTCTCCATTCTGAGCTACCACAGTTCTTTGCAAAGGGTTATACTTAGGTTGGCACCATATGACTATATCAGGAAAAGAATGGATTTGAGGAAACATATACAGGGGCAATAAGGATTCCCATAGGTTGATTTCATCTTCAGAGTCAATATAGGTCTGCTTTAGCCAATGGTGCAATTCGAACATGTCAAATTCGCACTGTGTATCTGTGATTTTGAAGAACTAATCAGCCAATGGAATGTGACCAAGGTATAAGGAATCAGAGGCTTTTGGGTTTTCCTGTGATGAAGATAAACTAGCAGATAACTGATCTTTTCTCTTAGGAGCCATGATTACAAAATTGCAAAGAAGGGATAACAGAAAGTAGGGAGACAAATACCTCAAGGTGATGCGTTCTAGTAGTAAGTTCAGTAGTGGAATATAATAAAAACAGGAGAAGTGAACTTAACAAACAATAAATCGAAATTAAAGAGCATTTTAGGGAAAATGGTGTAACAAGGCGAGGGAATTATTTATAATCGAGATAAGTTAACATGACGGGAAATTTGTTACTAATCAGGAAGATTGGAATTATTGCAGAGGAAAGGACAATAATGGGAGGAAATAAATAGCAGATAAGTGGCAACAGATAGGGACACGCAACATGCAATGGTTGGGAATGGAGGGTGTGGGAAGGATATTACCATTTGCGCGGTATCGAAAGGTGCGGGAAAAAGATAAGAGGATTTCGGGGGGGGCTGGTGGTAAGCGGTAATGAGCGAGGGGTACGAAGTTCCAAGGAGGTGACACATAGTGAGGGGCTCGCAGGAATGAAACTGCTTTTTGGACCCCCCCTTGCCATTATCGCATAACATAGTGAAGGGGTATGAAATGGCTTCCCTGCCATTGATCTGGACAGGGAAGCGAATAGTCGTCTGATTGTGTTCGACCTTTAGTGCTTTGCGAAAAAACAATTTTTTCCTTTTCTGAATTTGACTAAAATATTTGCAATGTTTATTTACATAAAAATTAATCACCGATTAAAGGTAATTAAATCATAATAAAATCTTAATTTGACTTTTTGTCACATTTAGACTAGCAACCATTATTTTTCCTAATTTACTTGTAATCCTAATCTAATACATCTTTGGCAAAATTTTAAGTATATTAGGCCATATTTATTCTATTCTATCCTATCTAATAATGTTCCACCAAGATTAAACAGTTTGGTGAACTTCTCTATTCTAAACCATATATTTAAATTATTTGATCATGATTAAATTGTATGATTCGAATCAGAAGAAAAGGTTGTGGAATTTAAACAAACTACACACAAAACCTTAATTTATTACAATGGAATCTTATTTCTATGAAGTGGCACTTAAACATACACACTTTTACAAATCTTGATTTTCTTTTGATGGGGTTTTATTTCATCTTTTTTTTTTTCATTTTCTATTTTTTCATATTTTCATTTTTGTCCTTTATTTTTGTCATACCCTCTTTTATAATTACAAACTAACATGTCAAAAATAAAGCATGTTACAACATCAGTGACATACGGGGCACTAGTGGCGAGTTCACCGAGCACTTCTTTAGGGAGTCCACTAGTACAGAGTTCACATGTCACTTCAACTGACATAGGCACAAGTGCTAGTAGAGGTTCTTCGAGGATAGGTGTTGGTACAAGCACACCAGGGTCAGTTGGTAGACCTTCAGGTTCACCAGCCTAGGGGGAAGAGGATGAGGTTCACTATGGGAAATATTCTTTAGGGAAGAGGAGGCTCAAGAGGCTTCAAGACACCTTGAAGGAAGCGGAGTCTGTTGGTCCTCCGAAGAGGGTGATCAGGGAGAGTGTGCTACCTGAGCGGTTTTTCAGTTATGTAGCCAAGGCTACCAACATTATTGACTCTGAGCCTACTAGCTATGATGATGCTACAAACCAAGAGGTATGGAGAGAGGCTACGGTGGAGTAGTATACCTCTCTCATTAAGAACAATGTCTGGGAAGTGGTGCCTAGGCCTGAGGGCAAGTCAGTTGTGACTTCTAGGTGGTTCTACAAGATCAAGCATGTTGCGGATGGAAGCATTGAAAAGTTCAAGGTGAGGTTTGTGGCTAGAGGGCTCTCACAGATAGAGGGAGTTTACTATGATGATACCTTCACTCCCATAGCTCAGTACACTTCTATCCAGTCCCTTATTTCTATTGATGCAAAAATGGGTTGGCAGATCCATCAGATGGATGTGAAGACCACATTTCTGAATAGAGTTATAGAGGAGGAGGTGTATGTTAAGTAGCCACAGAGCTTTGAGGTACTTGGGCGGGAGACTCATGTAGGTCGATTGAGGCGAGCACTCTACAGACTTAAGCAAGCTCTAAGAGCTTGGTATTCGAGGATTGATACTTACTTGCAGCAGATGGGTTTCACGAAGAGTGATTCAGATTCGAACATATAATTGTTCTAGAGGATTATCCACTCATTCTTGTGTTGTATGTTAATGACTTGTTCAATGCTGGAGCAAAGAGATTGATAGTGGTTGCAAGGAGGATCTTTCTATGGAGTTCGAGATGAAGGACATTGAGTCGATGCATTACTTTTTTGGGCTTGAGGTGAGGCAGGAGGAGGGGTATATCTTTCTAGGGCAGGGGTAGTATGTTGTGGATGTGTTGAGAAGATTTCACATGGTAGACTGTAGACCCATGTCTACACCTATGATCACCAACTGGAAGAATCTTCATGCTTCATATTCTAGTTTGGTGGATACCACATTGTATAGGCAGCTTATTGGATCCTTGATGTAGTTGGTCAATAGTAGGTCAGATATATGCTTTGCAATGAACACACTTAGCTAGTTCATGGTTAAGCCCATGAGGGTGCACTGGGTAGCCGCAAAGCACATTCTTCACTATGTGTAGGAGGTTGTTGATTATGGTCTGGACTATAGGCGAGGAGATGGAGTGAGGTTAGCAGGTTACACAAATTCAGATCGGGCAGGGTGTGCTTTTGACAGGAAAAGCACTTAAGGGTGTTGCTTCAGATTAGGTTCAACAGTTGTGTCATGGTTTAGTCAAAAGAAAAAGTTAGTTTCTTTGAGATCTTCTAAGGCTGAGTATATGGCTGCTAACCGAGCTAGTTTTGAGGCCATTTGGCTTCGCGAGTTGTTGTATGGCCTATTTGATCAAGAGTTGAGATCAACGGTTATTCACTGTGATAATCAGGGTTGCATTAAACTCACGGAGAATCTAGTGTTTCATGGAAGGTCAAAACACATTGACATCAGATATCATTTCATTAGGGACTATGTTTAGAAGGGGGCAGTGAAGTTGGAGTATATATCAACAGATGAGCAGTTGGTTGATGTTCTCACGAAGTCCTTGCCAAGAGGCAATCATGTCCATTTCAAGGACAAGATGGGTGTGGTGAGAAACACTTTCCTCGGTAAGAGGGAGTGTTGATTTTTAATGTACCTTGGATAAGTGGTTTCCCATGGGTTAGTCTCTGCCTAGGTAAAAGTTTCCAAAATAATTATTTTCCTAAGTGTGACTTTATAAAGTGAAAGTGACTTTATAAATGGTAACGTAAATGTTAAATTATAAAGTGAAAAGTGACTTTAGACATAAAGTACAATGTGGGTACTCTATTTAATGGGTGTGTTAAAAAATAGAAAGTGAGAATTAAATGCAGATTTATTCTTATCATTTGATCTAAATGAATCTGAGCCATTAGATCTTAGGGTTGCCCAAAAGTCATTTAGGGAAAAAAAGGGGGAAAAGAAAAGAGAGCTTGCATTCATTCTTCATGAGCAGATTCGAGAAAGGAGACCGAGAGCTGGAGAAAAGTTATGAAGGAGAAATTTGTTGCAGCAAGCTGAAGGAGTGACTTCAAGGCAAAGCTGGGCATGGAAATCGAGGCATAGAAGATAGCATAAGGTACATTATGTACATCATTGAATGTTGCGAGCTTCACTCCATTCAAGAGTAGTTTTTGAAAAAAAAATGGAAAAATACTCATGCAACCTGTACAGGGGCACATAAATCCGTACAGTCCATATGGAACCTGTACAATACATTTTGTACAGTTGTATTTGTACAGTACATATTTTCAACTTCAAGTGGGCACTAAAATCAAGGAAAGTGGGCACATTTTTTAGGGATTTTTGGGTTGAAGAGATATGTTGTATTTTGTTGTTTTGTTTTGTTTGCAAATGTATTTTTTCTAAACTTGAATGGTAAATAAATATGAAGGGTTCTCTATAAGGTTTTCCCTAGAGAAGATTGAAGGGGTTTTGTCTGGGTCTACGTTGACCAAAAATCTTTGTGTATTTTTATGTGTGTTGCTGGTCTATTTATGTCCATATTTATTTTCAGCATGTGTTGACAGTCCCATGTGATTTAATATGAAAAATTTCATTTCCAGAATTATATATTTTGAATGTATGTTTATGGGAAAGGGAATTTAATTGAATGGGAGTGATAAGGTGAAATTAAAATCGGGTTGGGATTGCAAGAAACTTTTTAGTTATCAAATTTCAATATAACAACAATATCATATCAGCACCACCTCTCACATTGTTTGGTCTGGAAATATAGGCCTAAATGGCATCCCAGGACCAAGGAAGAAAAACGAAGGTAATAAGCTTGTTCTAAAGCCTATTACAGTCACATGTGCGAGGAGGTTGTCTCTGTTGTCATAACAACCCTCCCATGATAGTCATAGCAAGTTCATTGGTTGGTGAAGAGAAGGAAGGGATCGTCATAAGGGAAGGGTCTCATTAAAGGTATGTCTTTTGGAGCAAGTATGAAAAGAATTATCTAACAGTTGAAAAGAGAACAAAGTGCCAGAAGAAGGAAGACGAAGTGTCAGTTAACGAAGTGCCGGAAGAAGGAAGTGTCGGGAAATAAAGTGCAAAAGGGAGGAAGGACTTGACTTGTGCTTGGAGGATATTATTGTTAAGGGTCTGCGATTTGGCATTGGTTAATAAGATGCTTCAATAAGAGAAAATTACTAAAGGGTTTTCCTCTCAAGAGAAGAGAGGTTTTGTCCCTCGTAGAGAGCCAACATCTTGTGTTCTTATTCTTATGTTTTTGGTAACATTTTGATGAAGTACACACGCATGCATTAATAATAATAAGAAGAAGATTAAGCTAACAAGAAAAAGTAAAAAGACTCCACAAATTATTATCAAGTCAAGAATAATCACAATACACCTCATTTCCCTAGATTCTTCAACAGGCAGGTGCATGAAGTTGCCTACAGGTTGGAGCCTGGGAACACTTCAGGGTGGTAGGTCAGTCTAGGATGTTGGGGCATCCATTTAGTTGACTACTAAAGAAACCAAGGTGTTGGGGTGATCTAGGAGGATCTTAGGTCAGATCAGCTCGACAAGGAAGTCTAGTTCATCTTCAGTTGTGCTAGTGTTCTACAGTTCTTCAGGGTGTTGGTTACCTCTTCATGGTGGATATGGTCCAAGTCATCGTCATGGTTTTTGTTGATTATTGTCATAATGTGACGATATCATTGTAATGGTTTTTTTTTATTATGGTAATGTAAAAAGGTTTAAATCCTAAGCTAAAGTCTAAAAACCTAAGTTTAAAATCCTAAACTACATAATCCTAAGCCCTAGTGCAAAGGTTTTGATGAAAAACCTATGTGTTAAACCTAATGCGAAACCTATGTTATAAACCTAAGACCTAAACCTATCGGACTATGTATAAAACATATATTACAAACAATGCAAAACAATACAGTCCCTAACCGCGGGTCATAACCGCAGCAAGTGAATGCAGAGGTAGTCAGGCAGTCTAGTCACCACAGTTTAGACTGCAGCGAAAATGTCAAGTTGTAAATGTCAGAGGTTATGACATGTAAGCAGTCGAAGTGGGGCGGTTGGGGAAGCCGCGTAGTAAGGGAAACCATAACTGCCGCTGCAAACAGGTGTTGTACGAACAAGAGTCACCACGGAGTTAGCTAGAACTGTCGGACTATTCTACCAAGTGATCACCAGGGGTTAGACCGCTCGGTCACATTGCAACGGTCAAGATTTTCTGCACTGTTTTCAAACTGTCACAATTATTGTTTTATCCAAAATATATTTTTGGGTTTTTGTTGTGATTTGTTCTATTTTTAATGTACCCACCATTTGACTAGGTCATTAAGTATTACAAAGTGACAAGACCGTAACCCTCAACCTTTAATGAAGCACATACATGTCATCTTTAGCCAACAGCGCCTGGAATGCATCTAAAAGACTATAAATTCAACCATTTGTTCATGGTGAAAGGAATTAGAGTGATTTTGAGACTTGTATGCAGATGCTGAGCTAGAGAGACAGTTCTTGTTTTCAGTGTATCTTGGTCATTAAAGGTGGAATTGGAAACCAAGACTGTCATTGGAACACTAGGAGAGAGAGATTTATGTTGACAGAAACCAGAAGTGCATAGTGCACATTTAGTCCAGTGTTTTTTTTGTGTAAAATACCTCTTTCAATCAATCCTAATAAAGCAAACGCCCATCTTGAAAGCAAACCCAAAAACATAGTCCATGAGGGAGGAACTCCGTAATCAATATTTTTTGTCTTCTATCTCTGTTTTTTCTACAAATTCATGTTTAACAGTTCTTTTTTAAGTATTAAAGTAACTTTTTTCCATCAGTCCTCCACATTCAACACTTAAAGTTAACGATCAATTCACTATTGGAAAATAATCAATTCTACTTCAGTTTTGTTTATGATCAATATCAAATCATATAATTTGGTATCAGAGCATGATGCATTTTGTATATTTTTTTTCCAGTGAATGTTAACCAGGCCTAAGTCCTGACGTGGAGAAAGGACGCTTGAGGAGTTCAATCCAGAAATTGGAAAGTGAAAATTCGCTCATCAATCGACAATGATAGGATTCTATGCAGGTGGAACTCCTGAAGGGAAGGTCATGAATGAAGAACAATTTCAGAAAGTTTTTTTGAGCATGCGGTATATTTTGGGAAAACTCTACGAAGATAAGAAGGCGATAGATGTATATTCTTCTTCAAAGACATCAAAGAAGGACAAGGGAAAAGGAAAGGCTGATAAACCTCCTTCTCCTCCATCATCTCCATGATCATCATCATCTTCTTCTTCTTCTAGTTCAAATTCTGAAACAGAAAAGAAACCTAAGAAATCATCTCTTTTGAAACTTGATGTTAAATTTGAACTACCTATTTATGATGGCGAAATGAATCCTAAAAAGCTATATAATTGGATTAAGCAATTAGAAGTGTATTTTCATATTCAGAATATTTCTGATGAAAAAACAAAAATTCAATTAGCTACATTTAGAATGGGGGGAACAGTGTTAATCTGGTGGGAAATTAAAACTCAAATGGATATAAAGTGGAAAGGTAAAGCATCTCTTCATGGTCTAAGTTTTTAAAAGCTCTTAGAAAACAATTCTATCCTTTGGGGCACATGCAGCAAGCTGTTATTGATTGGTAGCATTTGAGGCAAGGTAAAGGGCAGATTGTTCAGGAGTTTACTCTGGAGTTCAGGATGAAATCTTTGCCGCTTGGTATTCCATTGGATACACGTGAAACTTTATTAAAGTACATTGGCAGTTTACACTCATATTTACATCATACATTATTGATGCTTAATCTTGATGATTTTGATGAAGTGTGTGTTCAAGCCATACATATTGAATCAGGTGGCAGACTGTTCAATTTTTCACCTAAAGCATCCAAACAGTGGGAAATCAAGGATTCCAAAAAAAGCAAGAGGAAGAGAAATTCGAAGGGAAAGAGATCAATGACAGTTCAGAAGGAAAGTGAAAGACCTACTTGTACTCACTGCCAAAGGATCGGACGTGATGAATCCAAATTTTATAAACTTCACCTAGATCTCAGACCGAAGAAGTTCTAGAAGAAGAAAGGTGAAAACAATGATAATGCAGCAATCCAACAAGATTTGGGTGCCAACTCAGCTGATGAAGGGAAAATAACTGCAATGGTTTCGATAGGTAAAACTTCTAACAATGGTTCAAGTTCTAGTACTTCTACACCTTCTTCAAACATAAATCATCTAAATGAGGATTAAAGGGTTGAATTATTTCATATAAGGATAAATTCTAAGCACAAGAAAATAGATACATTATTTAACAATGGATCACAGACAAATTTAATATCTAAAGATTTAGTTAATAAATTTGGTTTGGAGACACAGAATCATCCAAGACCATACCCATTAGGTTAGCTAAATAAAGAGAATCAGATTAATGTCACAAGGCAGTGTCGTTTAAACTTTTCCATCACAACTGATTACATTGATGAAGTGGATTTACATGTGATCCCAGCAAACATATGTGGAGTAGTGCTAGGAAGTCCTTATCTCTATGATCGTGATGCAATGTTTCATAAGAAAGAGCATAAATATCACCTTAAGAAAGATGGATTGAATATATTGTCAGGGCACATCAACTCAAATCACACTTGGATTTAGTTTCAGTTAATCAGATGAAGCGATTAATAAGTTCAAGTAAGAAATATGTACTCATGGTTGTAAATAACAACATAAGGATCTACAGGATGCTTTTTTAGGTTGTGAGTATTAGTTTAAAGATAGTTTGTCTAAAGTGGTAGAATATTTTCCAAGTCTATTTAAAGAACCAAAAAATCTTCCTCCTAAGCAAGAAATACAACATGAGATACAATTGATGTTTGATGCTCCTCTTCCTAATATCGAAATGTATGGCATGTCAATTATAGAGAACAAAGAAATAAAGAAACAAATCCAAGAGTTGATTGAAAAAGGTTTCATCTGACCCAGTTCATCTCCATGTGGTTCACCTATAATTTTGGTTCCTAAGAAAGACGAGACATGGATAATTGTGGTCCAAAAGCTTTCAAGTGGAGAGGATTGATCCAGTAGGATCTTAGTTCATATCAGTTCGACAAGGAAGACAAGTTCATCTTTAGCTTCATCAGCATCGCCAATGTTCTACAGTTCTTCACGATGTTGGTTACCTCTTCATGGTGGATATGGTCCAAGTCGTCGTCATGGTTTTTGTTGATTATTTTCATAATGTGACGATATCATTGTAATGGGTTTTTTTTATTATGGCAATGTAAAAAGGTTTAAATCCTAAGCTAAGGTCTAAAAACCCAAGTTTAAAAATCCTAAACTACACAATCCTAAGTCCTAGTGAAAAGGTTGTGATGAAAAACCTATGTGCTAAACCTAATGCAAAATCTATGTTATAAACCTAAGACCTAAACATATCGGACTATGTATAAAACATATATTACAAACAATGCAAAACAACAGTCCCTAATCGCAATTCATAACCGTTGTGCGATCGTAGCAAGTGAACGCAAAGGTAGTCGGGCAGTCTAGTCACCGCAGTTTAGACTGCAGTGGAACTGTCATATTGTAACTGTGAGAGGTTATGACATGTGAGCAGTCAGAGTTGGGGCAGTTTGGGAAGCCGCACAATAAGGGAAATTGTAACCGCCACTGCAAATATTTGTCATGTGAATAGGAGTCACTGTGCAGTTAGTCAAAACCGCCAGACTGTTCTATAAGGTGGCCACTGGGGGTTAAACTGCCCAGTCACATGCCAATGGTCAATATTTTTTGCGTTGTTCACAAACCGTTGGAGTTATTGTTTTATCCAAAGTATATTTTTGGGTTTTTGTTGTGGATTTGTTCTATTTTTAACGTACCCACCATGTGACTAGGTCATTAAGTGTCACAAAGTGACAAGACTGTAACCCTCAACCTCTAATGAAGCACATACATACCATATTTAGCCATCAGGGCCTTGAATGCATCTAAAAGACTATAAATTCAACCTTTTGTTCATGGTGAAAGGAATTAGAGTGATTTTGAGACTTGTATGTAGATGCTGAGCTAGAGAGGCAAATCTTGTTTTCAGTGTATCTTGGTCATCCGGAGGCGGAATTGGGAACCGAGATAGGCGTTGGAAATCTAGGTGAAAGAGATTTCTATTGAAGAAGACAATAAGTGCCTACATGCACATTCAATTTATGTAAAAGACCTCTTTCGATCAATCCTAATAAAGCGGACCCGAAGACGTATTCCATCAAGGACAAACTCCGTAATCAATGTTTGTTGTCTTCTATCTTTGTTTTTGCTGAAAATTCATGTTTAAATATGTTTCTTAAGTTCTTGATCAAGTCTTAAATGAATTTATTTCCTTCAGTCCTCCATTTTCAGCACTTAAAGTTAATGATCAATTCATTGTTGGCAAATAATCAATTCTACTTCAGTTTTGTTTATGATCAATATTAGATCATGGGGTGTCCTTCCAATGGGAGCTGGAGAAGAATGCTTTTCTAGAATTCTAGGAAGTTTCAACTTTCTTTTCAGTTGGGGCTGGAGATTAAAGAATTTAGTAGAAAAGAGTTCAGTGGTTTTCGACCCGGAGGGGGTTTTCCACCTAAAATTCTTGTGCCTACTATGTTCTATTGTTTACTATTATTTATTGCATAAACATTAATAATAATTCAATATTAACTAATGCTCTAAAATATTTAAAAGGTGTTAATTTAAGAAATACTTATTTGTCCCCTTCTCAGTATTTCCAACACTTTTCTATGGCTAGGAAAGTCACATTCTCCATGTAGTTCATCATGGTGGTTGAACTACATTTTCCGTACCACATCTACATTGTAAGTTTGATAATTCAAAAATGAATCATTCATTAAATCATGTGAAAGAAAAGCATCAAAATAACCATTTTCCACAATCTTAATCATGATAGGATGTCCCAAAAATTCTTTCCCATGTAATCTTCTCTTGAGATAAAGTAAAGTCACATGCTTTCCCTGGTACGTCATTTGTACATCAGCTGGCGTATCCAATAACACAGTCTCATTTAAATCCTTTGTTTCTAGCATCCCAAGATTACAAGGGATTCATTTTCCATTAAATACTCTAAACTGAGTTACTCCAGTAGACAACAACTCATCAATCATCACCCTAAATATTTCCTAGGATCCAAACCATCTGTAAACATGGTTTGTTGCCACAGCCCTAAAGCATCTATTTGGCACAACCACTTATTTATCAATTGTTTCTTATGTGATAATGAAGGCTCTAGTTTGGTACTTTTCTCCTCATATTGATACATGGCTTGAGAGTTATCATTTGAAAAGGAACCCCCAATCCATACCAAATCATAATGGTTGATTTATGCTAGACAATGAAAATCTTGTACCTCAACCTTGATAATTGGTGCTGAATGAATATCTATTATAGGATATTTTGCATCATTGGAATTTGGCATGTTACTATGTCTACAACCATCTTGGAGAAATTCATCTCAAAGTAAACAATTTTTTTAATTCGTGTTCATATATTTTAGATGACACAGGTTCATCACAATTGCTTCCATTAATTTCCTTAGTTTTGAGGTCCACCCTCAAATGAGCCTTATCTTCTAATGGAATTAAATGCATGGATGTAGTGCAGGTGTATCCTGCCTCAATCATACTCATAATGTTTTGGCTTTCACTATGTTTCTTTTTGGATACCTTGCATTTTGGTTTCATTTTGACTACCATTAGAAATATGTCAATCAATGACACCCATGCTTTTATTATATTACACCCTTGTTCATTCTTATGTTACACCTTTATAATGATTGAAGGGAACAAGTGGTTATTAAATATACCTTTGATCATGTTAAATGACACGCTTTCATTCTTTGACAACATGGTGTGATTTCATGTTCCCTCGAGCTTCTATTTCCACATGGTTTTGGATGTATTACATGTCCCCTCCAACATATTTATGTATCACTACTGCAATAGTTATGACATGAAGACTTAACATTACCTTATGGAGTATTAAATGGTTTAACGGGGTCGTGATGTAATTGTGACTTGAGGAGTCACATGTGGTGATTGCGTCAAAAAAAAAAATCATGTGGGACGAGGCTAAGTAGGTTGCAAATCGCAAACTTAGCTTGTAGTGAGAGACCATTAAAAGTATGAAATGCAACTTTGCGACTAGAGGAGATCAAAAATTGCACGTTTTCTCATTAATGAAGTGAACATTACCTTCTTCCAGTGCAATTGCAATGTAGAGGGGTGCCAGGGGTTACAAAATCGCAAATTTGGATGTCAATGGGAATGCCTTTGTGTATATCGATGCATATATATATATCATCTAACCACCACACTCTCTATTTTCATGATCGATATGTCCAACGATAGTATGTGAATTAATAACCCCATTCTTATACATATGGTACTGTGTGTTCCCTTCCAATTGATTTTATATATAGTTACATATCCGAGTAATGTGTTACATGCATGCCTTCAGGGTTGATTGTGTGGTATGTATGGGCTTCTAGGGCTCCCATCACATTTGATAACACATTGTTTTCTATTGTAGTTGAATCTTCTCGTCGTTGCTTCCATGTATGTTATGGGTATGCAAGCGTTACAACATTTGGAGCAAATGTCCAATGTCTAATGCATGGGATTCACATGGTTTTCGTATGACACACCCCTGCATCCTTTTCACTCATGTTATCCATCTTTCTTCATATTAATCAATGTACGATTTAACCTTTTCTTACATTATGTGGGCTTTTATAAAGACATGCATAATGCATAAAACGAGAGAGAGAAAAAGAGAGACGCATAATGCATAAACAAGAGAGAGAGTCATTCCAGTCATTCTGACATGCATAATGCATAAAACAAGAGAGAGAGAGAGAGAGAGAGAGAGAGAGAGAGAGAGAGAGTCATTCTAGTCATTCTGACACGCATAATGCATAAAAAGAGAGAGAGAGAGAGAGAGAGAGAGTCATTCTAGTCATTCTGACACGCATAATGCATAAAACGAGAGAGAGAGAGAGAGTCATTCTAGTCATTCTGAGCCTTAGTGTCACTCGTGTTATCCATCTTTCTTCATATTAATCAATGTACGATTTAACCTTTTCTTACATTATGTGGGCTTTTATAAAGACACGCATAATTTTGGATTTTATAAAGACACGCATAATCCATAAAACAATTGGGAGAACATTATGTGGGCTTTTATAAAGACACGCATAATGCATAAAACAATTGGGAGAGAGAGAGAGAGAGAGAGAGACGCATAATGCATAAAACAATTGGGAGGGAGAGAGAGAGAGAGAGAGAGAGAGAGAGAGTCATTCTGAGCCTTAGTGTCCATAATAATTGTTTCCTCTTGGATCATAAGTTACACCTGTTAGGTTCTTCGGATATCCCCATCACGAAAATTGTTGAATTTATTCTCCATGACCCAACCTACATGTCATATTATAACGTAGATTAGTATAAGGGTGCTTCACATGATAATGTTCTATAATTTGAATTCTAGAACCTTTAGTGCATTATAACAATAAAAAATGGGAGTGTAAGCTACAAGAGGTACTTTATAAGAAATTTTAAATAAGCTAAAGTGATAATACCCTTTTAAAATGGTGATGTATTATGCACTAGCCTAGCATTCATAAACAAACATTTCTATAATCATGTTTAGCCTTTGAATATATGAATTAGCTTAATGACCTAAGTGTTTTAATATGCCAAGTGAGTCTTATCATGATACAATGGTGCAATGCAAGAGAAATGTAATGGTGATAAGAATACACCCTTAGAGGTTTATGATTAGGTTAAAACATGAATGGGACTTTGATTTTGAAAATCCAGGGTTTCAAGGGTGTCCAGTGGCATGTTCACAAACCCTAATGTGAACCTAAACATATTCAATAGAATGGTAATCAAGATGAGGCACACAGGACAAACACTATGCATCATGTAAGTATGAACATCAATGAGGTTTGATGACAGAAATGGATCGTGGGAAAATTGACCATTTCGAAACATGATCATAACCCTTATGGCCTTAAGCAAGCAGCGGGATGGGGGCCCAAAATTTTGGATATGCCAAAAAAAACTGGGTGTTTTTGTAGCGGCTACAACAAGCTTATAATGAATTTAATATATTGAACCAAATTGGGTCTATATAAAATTTCAATAAACCATTGGAAGGAAATATTACACATATGCCTAGCATGCCAAAATAGTTGTAAGAGATTCAAGTCATGAAAGCATCAAACTTGGATTTAACAAATGCATTGTTTCTTAGAAAAATTAGTCAACTATACAAACAATAAATGCAAGCCACACTATAATAAAAGGGAGAAATATATGTTTGATTCTCATCATTCAACCATGGATGTCAATACATATAGGATAGACACAATTATGTACTTCCCATACAACATTGTATTAAATAATCATAACCATGTCTCTTTATGACTTAACATTGATTGTGAGAAAACAAGAAAACTTGCGATCGCTCTGCTAGGGTTACAGAGATTGTGTCGGCGGCCTCGGCCCTCTGGGGCGTCTAAGCGGGCTCCTCCCGTTTCCAGTTCTTTGCTTTGTTGCGCTGCGCCTCCGGCTGGGTGATTAACTACGCTGCGTTTTGACTCTAGGCTTGGATTCCCAGATTTGCAGGGGTGCTGGGGTAATGAGCTGAGTTCCCTTGTCGCGCTCCTTTGCTGCAGTCATGGGTGACCCTGGGGGTGGGGATTCCTCTCCCACCCCTCCGCTTTCCTCTGAAGAAGCCTTCCGGTGATTATTAACACAGAAAGGAAAGAAACGTCCTGCCCCAAAGATTCCAAAATTCATTAAAAAACTTGAGGAAGTGCCTGAGATAGCCCTGCAAGAAGATCAGCCGATCAAAATTGCCCTTTCCCTTGCTGACAGAGGACTGGTCGGTCAATTTATGGGGCGTTGGCCCTCTACAAAAACCACGGACGATTGGATTCAACACAACTGGAGGCCTCAGCTGAAGAACAGTGTGATCTGTTATGCAGTTGGTAGAGGTTTCTTCATTTTCGAGTTCACCACCAAAGAAGACCGAGATCTGGTTTTCAGGAATGGACCGTATTTCATGGGAAATCAGGGTCTGTATCTCAATAAATGGACCCCGGACTTTGATCCCTCAGTAGATGTTCTGAAGGCAGTTCCAGTCTGGGTTAGGCTCCCCAACCTTCCGATCCACTGCTGGAGCTATCAGTCATTGCAAAGGATTGGGAACGGTCTGGGCAGATTCATTGACAAAGCAGACAATAAAGGCCAATACACTTGTGCAAGAATCTGTGTGGAAGTTGACTTAGAGGTTGGTCTCCCCGAAGCGATTAAAATCACAGTGGGATAATGGCATCACTATCAAAATCTGGACTACGAACAACTACCGTTCAAATGCAGAACGTGCCATGAACACGGACACTTCCAATGGAATTGCCCCAAATCCCAGACTGGGACTAAGGAGGACGAGGAAGGATGGAAAGAAATCAAAAGAGGCAAGGCTATCCCTAGACCATCAGAGAAGAAAAATTATGGTTCAGGGGAGAAGCCGCAGACCAATCTGAAGACCAATGAAGATCCAAAAGCTAGAACCTCCTCCGGTGGGAACGCAGAAACCATCGAGGCTCAAGAAGCACCTGAAAACTCAATGAAGGAAGCAAAAGAAACGGGTACTGAAATAATCACCCCCAACCTCAGGAGGCAATGAAGGAAATAAAGATAATAAAGAACACATAAGCCTGGCCCCCGAATTTGATGAAGGCTCAGAAGGAAGAACATATGAACCAGACAGTTCACAAGTCACTCCTATCAAGTCAGCCAGGGATCAAAAATCCAAGAAGAAACTGAGAGAGGAGAAAATCTATCAGGATGTTCTCCAAGGCTCCCAAAAAACTCTCAAGGGAATGATGAATACAAGTTCAGGGCGCAAGCGGGGCTCAGCTCCAAAAGGAGCCACATCCTCCCAAGCCAATAAATAATGAAGTATGTCTCCTGGAATTGCAGAGGATTAGGCAGCAAGCTAAAAGAAGATGCCCTGAAAGATATAGTCAGAATGTACTCGCCTGAAATCCTCCTAATCCAGGAGACAAAGATGGAGGAAACTCTCCTCCTCAATGCTAGCAAATCCTACTGGCGTAAAGGTATTGGATGTGCTGTCAGTGCAAGAGGCGCCTCCGGTGGAATCGCCACCTTCTAGGATAGCTCTATCTATGACCTGATTCAAAAAGATAGCTCCTCCCATTGGATTCTCACGAAGCTCCTCCATAAAGACTCTAGCCATCAAGTAAGTTTGTTCAATATTTATGCTCCTGTTCTTCCTTCTGAGAAAAAGTTCTGCTGGGACTCGATTTTGTCCTATCTCTCGCTGAACAACCCTAAAAACATTATCATAGCTGGTGATATGAATGTCACTCTTGCTGCAAATGAGAAAAGGGGAGGCTCCCCGGTCAAGGACCCAGCTAGAGAATGGGTTGGAGATCTCATGTTGGGATGGGAGCTGGAGGATATCAAGCCCACATATGGGAAGTTCACCTGGTCTAACAAAAGGGTGGGCCCAAACCATATCGCAGCTCGGTTAGACCGATTTCTAGTTCAATCCTCTTTCCTAACTTGTGGTCTTTTGGCTTCGTCCAAAATTCTGCCAAACAGCACCTCGGATCACAAACCCATTATTCTTGAGATTTCCATGTGTTATCACTTAGAACTGTAAACATTTGTATATAACCCTTTGCCCAAAGTCCAATGCCTAAAATTAGTGTTAAATTATTTTTAGTCTATGTTTCTTACTTAGGGTTGAAGCTTTAAAGATGTTTGATGTAAAGCGTATCCTAATCCTATCGGTCATCCTCCACCATCATGCTTCCATAAGACATGTCTTGTCTAATCCATGTCACCGATCCTTTCCGCAATTTTGCAGCGCGGTCTCTTATTGGTCTGTTCCGCTGCATAATCATTGTTCAGCCATTTTGCAGCATCACCATCAAGCCGTTTCACAGCGCATTATGACAATTCAAAATTAAACGCGTTGCGAAATCGCAGATTCGTGCGTTTTGCAGCGAATATTTCCAAAAAGGTCAAGTCCGTTAATGAGTCACCATTCCCGTCCTCTCATGTCAGTTTTTCGTACCTCCCAAATGTTCATTAACCGTCACTCCACTAATAGATTTGCAGACATGCGCATTAATATCAATCCAAATGAGTTTTACTATGCATAGATCTTTATGATGTTTGTGAATGTGCATAAGTGACCAGCCCGTGTGATGATTAAATGTGAGTTTACAAGTGAAGCTGTTTCAAGCGAGGCCGAGCCAAAAGGAAGAAAGGATTGAATTATTGTTCCAGTTGAAGTTGTTGTTCACTGTCTGCGCGAAAGTTTCAAAGGCGAGATGGAGAAGAGAGGACACCGGTCTGGAAAATGCCAGAGAACAGAGCCAAAAGGTTTGGACTTAACATTGAGAGATGAGGGTGTAAAGAAAGCCTTCCAGGATGCCGGCTGTTGGAATTTATGCCAGAAACTGCAGGGTGGCCATGCTCAGGTAACAAAGGATTTTGCTTTAAACTTCACCGGTTTGAATTCTAAAATAGCCATGTTAGAAGTTAAAGTATCTCCAGAGGAAATAGCTGCAGTAACTGAGATCCCAAGAGGGGGACAAGAATGGTTTAAGAATTTCAAGTTTGATATGAGTCCATGCAAAGAGTTCCTGAAAGAGGCGTATGTGAATGAGGACCTGACAAAGGTTGTGCCTAGAAACTATATTAAGGAGCATTATGCCCTGCTTCTCACCTGTATTCAGAAGTACCTAACTTGTGAGGGAAGATATAATAAAGTTTACTCCTACCACTTCAAGTTGCTGTTGCATTTTACTGGTAAAGCATCCATTGACATCCCTTTTACTTGTTTCGAAGTCTTTGAGCAAAATGACTGTGACAAAGTGCAAAGTTAAGAATAGGGATGAACTGCTGAAGACATCTCTGTTTCACCATGGTTCTTGCGTCAAGTTGTTAGTTTTGAATGATCTTCAGAAAATAGGCAGGGATTGGGACTCGTTCATTTTCATGGCGGGTTTTCAAATCAAAACAGGTCTGACTCCACAGCCTGTTAAAGAAAAAGAGCGGTCAGTTGAAGAATCAGTTGAAGGGCCCATGATTGCTGAGCTTCAGAAGGAGGCTAAGGAGAGAAGGAAGACAAAATCAGGATTAAGAAAGTCAGTCAAGCCACTGGTTATTAAAGAACAGCCTCAGCCATTAGCAAAAGGAGAAGCCCAGCATAAGAAGACTGTACCTAGGCCAAAGGAATCTGAAAAAATGTCAAGGGTGAGGACAAGGAGTCAAATGATCAAGGAGAAAGGCAAAGCAGTGGCTGTTGAGGAAAGCCCAATATCAAAGGCCAGCTTGAATGATTTGCTGGAAGCTATTGAGTTTGATCAAGCTGGGCCAACACACATTGAACCAATGCACATTGACTTGACACAGTCAACACCGGAAAGCACCAAAAAATCTAAAGCTGCAAAAAGACTGAGGTTTAACGAGCCAGGTGATGAGTTTATTTTCAAACCAAGGAGACCTCTCACCAGAAGTCAAATAAAGGAAGCTGAACAACTGCCCAAAACAGATGAGGCAGAGAAAATGAAGAAAAAACCTTTTACAAGAAAGCAAGCAAGAGAAATTGAGAAACAATCCAGAACAGAGGAAGCAAAAGAAATCAAGAAAAAAGGTTCGAATAAAAAAATCATCATTTCTCAAGAAGGAAATACTGCATCTACAAAGGACCAGTGGGAGGCAACTGAAAGAGAAATGGCTGAGATGGAGAGGGCCGTAGCTGAAATCGCAGCCATGGAAAAGGAGGTTGCAAAATTGAAAGCACAGCTAAATAAATTAGCTGCTAAATGAAATTGTTGATTCTGAGTAAGGTGCTGTTCCAAAGTTTTGTTAAATTTTGCTTAAGTTCATTATTTTGAAGGCATGTAATCATGGCTATATAAATCCAAGGTAAAAAGGAATTTTGAAACCAGGTAGCAGAGCAGTTAAAGTCACAGAGAAAATTGAAATTGTTTAAAAACAGTTTCGCAGCGCGCTGCGAAACTGCTGTAGGTGTTGATTTTTAAACATAAGCAAACAGTTTGATGAAATGTTCAGAAATTTGCAAAGAACACACCTAGGTGACATGGAAGGAATCAAAGGAAGCTGCCACATCCATTCAACATATGCCAAGTGTACCTTTAGTAAAAGGTAAAATGTTTTAAGCTAAGTTTGGAATTTTTGGGTTATAAAGCCACTTTATTCTCGGTGATTAGGGTTTGAAGGGAGCTGCATACGAAAAGTTTTGGTTGGCACACCTGTACAGCAAGGAAGCTTCCAGCATATCAGGAACGTGGTAATGCCATATATTATCCGGTTATTAAAGAATTAAAGGACCTACTGCTGCATACTCGGTGATGTTAGGAAATAAAGGACCATAACCAGAATTCTAGGGATATTTACAGCCAATATGGAGCAGACCAAGGCTTCCAGCATCCAAGGCCAACATGGGACATTAATTGACCCATTTAATGCCATCTCAGCCAAACGAAGATGAAGCCAAGTGTCAAAGCTGCAAGGAAGAATCGATTTATGATGAAGATAGAGTTAGAGTTATAACCAAAATAGAACTCTTTAGAACTTCTGTTAGTAGTTAATGTATTAAATAAGTTTGTTAAAAACAGATAGGTGTCATTAGTAGTAGTCATCGAGCTCCCCTCATGCTGGAGGAGGAAGCTCCAAGTAGTTAGACTCTTGTTTCTATATATAGTTGAATCTTCTATGTAATCAGGGTTGGATATTTTGAGAAACAGAGTATTGCTTTTGGCTTGTGTAAAAACTCAGTTTGGTAATATAATTTACTGTTTATCTTCTCAGGATTCTTACAGTGTTTCAAATGCTCAAGATGTGTGGTTTGTTTTATCTTTAGTGTTTTTACAGTTGTATGAATACACAATCACTCAGAATTCACTTATGCTGCTCTGACTTCCTGTGTGTATTTGTAAACTGAGGTTCCTGTGAGATGATGTTTTGAGTATTTAAACATTGCTGCCCTGACTTCTATTCATGAGCAGTGTTATATTTTATTGAATATGATCAACTCCATAAGCCCAATGGAAATATTTGTAATGTCTGTCCAGCCAACCTGTTTATTCAATTTACTTTTCTAGAGTTAGCCCTCTTATCTTTAAAAAAAAAACAAAATCAATAATATTTAGAGAGAGCCCTCTCGGGCTAGGGAGGCTAATCCTTAGTCCAAAGATTGGTCTGAAACAGTTACACAGAGTCTATCTGATTAGCAGCCCCTTCAGAGACTGATTTTGTGATAACAAATAGATAAACAACTTGATGTCTAAAAGCATAAAGCAACTATGCAAATTAACTAAATGATAGTAAGGAAATAAAGGCTGCAAAACAAGGAAGGTCAGCAACATAGACAAGATGATCACAAGTGTCACTAGTTGTGAAAAAGAAAAGAAAGAAACTGTCCTGGGCACGCCTAAGAAACCTGTATAACACACTGATCAGTCATGGAAAAGTGCAGAAATATAAATAACAGAATTCAAAATGTATATACAGCTATTATACATAATCAAAACACAACAATCAAAGGCATTATATACATAAAATGAGAGAAAGAAATGCAGGAAATTAAAAAGTACTGTACAGGCCTTTAGTAAACAGGGGCCCTCTGCCTACTCCAGCCGGTTCAAAGATCAATTACACGCTCAAATGGAAAACAGTCTTCTCATATATTATGCATCAAATAAAAAGTACAGTGGGACTTCAAAAGTACATATCAGCAGCTAACAACTAATAGCTAACTATCCAGCATTCAAAGATGCTTTATTTATAACAGAGGAAAGCAAACTAACTTAACGCAAACTAAGCTATTTGAGCAGCTGTGCAAAAACATGTAGTCTTGCTGCGTCCTCGGATTTAGGCAACAGTCGTTGTGGGCATTCAATCCGTTGTTGGATTCATGTTTCCCACTATCTTCGTGACTGAGGAAGATGTCACCTGTTCTTCACATGCTCTAAAACAGAACACGTAGAGCCGTGCCACCGCCAATGACTTCTGTTGACCGTAGTTGCCTCCTCGTTGACCACGGGTTTTGATGACTGGTTTGGGTGAGCTGGAGGGACACACACCATGTCCTTGGTTCCACGAACTTGACCATGTGGCTCTTCTTCCCGGAGGACACCTGGAACATATCATTTAATAAAACAGTTGCGGAATCCAGGGTTGGCTGCGGAAACCGGGATCAGTTGCGGAAACCCTGTGTGAGCTGCGGAAACGCAGCACTTTGAACCAAAATTCTAAACCAAACACAGTCATTAGCATAATTAGCAAACCATGTAAAAAGTCCTAAAATACAATGATTTGAGCAATTTGATGGAGGGAATGAGTGGCAAAAGAAGGAAATGAATAGGAAAAGGAGGCTGAGAGGATGTATAAATAAGTGTAGGTTTGAGGCTCAACATCCCTCTATCTAGATTTCCAAAATAGTCACTTTTGTTCCTTTTCAGACTCCTTAAAAGAAAAGGTCCATATGAGGAATTGTCACTTCAAGGTCATTAAAAATCGAAGGTGACTAGAGTCATCTTTAGCTTTTTCTCGACTCTTTAAAATTGAAAAAGAAAGTTGTTTCAAAGCATCATAAAATTTATTTTAATCGAAATAACATCATTGTTCCCTCGTTGGTATTAGGTTGAGAAAATGGAGTCCACCAATCAAGGATTTCCCCTTGGGGGAAATCCTAGTCCCTTATCCTCTTGGGGAGATGTTGGTGCACCTTATATGGCTACATTGTCCCTTCCAGGACTTATAATTGGCCTGCTAATATGGCTTTCCTCGACCTCTGTCATTCAAAACACCGTGATTCCTAAGCAATCAAATTAGCAACTAGATGATACTAGAGTTATCCCCCAACCTTCTACTTCGTTTGTTTCTCCCTCTCCTTATTCCTCTTTGCTTGGTGAAACTAATAACACTAAAAACCAAGTAACTGAGAAGAAGAAGAAAGGGAAGGAGAATAAGAAGAAGAAGCTAATGGCGAAAGGGGGCAAACATGCATCGTCTGGTGAAAATCCACACACTGCACCATCCAAAATTAAATCTCCATGTGTCATTTGCAAAGGAGACCACTATCATCGAGATTGTCCTTACATCCCATGGATCTTAAGGGACTGGTCACCCCGCTTGCACAATCCAGTTTCCTCAACCTCTAACAATCATGTTGAGAGTACACTATCAACTAATGAAAACGAAGTCAATGGACAAATGATCCAGGTGGATGTTGGTGGCCACCCACCTATCCCATTTGGACCCCCACAACTGTCTCTTTCAATTTTTCAGTTTCCATAATTGTAGCACAATTTACTATTTTTAGCAGTTTTTTTCGGGTCCTGAACTTCCGGAGCCGTTTTGAGGACCTAAATGATGTTTTTTTGGAACTCTGGGGGCAACATGGGTCCATGGACTGATGTTACCCTTGCCAAAGTGGTAGTTCTCGGATAGATCTTTCTAACGAGCTATCATACGCGTCAAACGGAGATCGTATGCCAAAGTTACGACCCGGGAAATTGATCTACCAATTTACCCAAAACGGGGCCAACAATTTGGCGTTTCATCTTCTAGGGATAGGTTTTGGAATGTGAAGGGTTTTCCATTGTTTCTCAACAATAAATAGGCCTTCGAGCCTCATTGTAACATAGTTCAGAATAGTTCAGAGGCATGTAGCCGCACATCTCTTCTTAGAGATAAGCTACCATCGCCCTAGCTGGGTTATTTCCAATTCTGGTTGTAAGCATATTTCAGTATTTTCCATTAATGAAATGAAGTATTGTTTCCGCTGCATCTCTTTGTTTATGGTTATCACATCTCTGTATTTATGGTTATCTTTGTAATCTATTGCGTTCCTGTT
>APFE031084188.1:0-42690 GCA_000404065.3 Pinus taeda
TCCGTGAGAATTGACCACGTAACAAGTCGTTTATGAGAACAAAGCCCTTTATACCATAAAAATTGATCTGGTTCTAAGTATGAAGATGCAATACATACCTTTTGTAACATTGAAACACCATGTAGATCAAAATATTGCTCCATCTGATGTATCAATTTTACCGGATCGTTGCCATCAAACTTCCTCATCTTGCTTTTTCTTGATTTTAGGAGTACGATCTTGAAATGACTGTAACTCTGTACTTCCAAATCTTTAATTTCTGAAATTGCAACCTATAGTAGCCCTCTATATCCTCTTTCCAATTCCACTAGTCTGACCCCAATTGGATTCTCCAATGAAGAGTTATGTCAAATCTCCCACAGTGACCTAATTATAGACCTTTTCAGAAGGGTGAACTTGTGTGAAGTGCCGCGAGTCACTGTTTCAGCCTTTGACTCTGCAAAATATATAAATGCAAACTAAAGTCCGTCTTCTTTCTGTACCTTCTTACGAAATTTCAATCCGATGCTCAGAAAGAAAGTTATGACGATTTTCCCCAGGTCACCTATTTTGAGTGTAATTCAGAAGTCTGCAAAAAGGCAAACTTCCTCAGATCATATCTCCGAAAATATCTCGCGAAAAACTCTGAAATTCGGACCCAAAGTTCAGCACCAATTATTCTCAAATGGGTTTTTTTTTCAACTTCTAAACCGTCCCAGAAAAAAAGTTATAGCAAAAATGCCACGATGACCTGTTTGGAGCAGCGAAACCCTAGAATCCAAAGCTCTGATACCAAATGTTATGAAACCAGCTCACAAAAAGATAGAAAAGAGAGATTCACGCCTTATAATTCAGCCTCTTCGAGGGGGAAACCTCCTTTACATTTACATAATGAACAATTCTTGGATGATACTCCAATTATCAAAATGAAAGACCCGGGTTGCGTCCTTTCTATATTATAGGAAGTCTAAGGGGTCATAACATAACCAAGAGCCGACATAAACAATAATAATAGTAAGGGCAACAATAATAATAATAGTCGGGGCTTCTATGGGGCACAATAAGTAACAATATGGGCACTACATGGGTACATCAATATAATAAGTGGTTTGCACTAATAACAATAAGGGGTGACACTATGGGCACTACATGGGTACATCAATATAATAAGTGGTTTGTACTAATAACAATAAGGGGTGACACTAGTAGTATAGGGGCCTAACAGTGATCAACCTTTTACTTTTAGTAGTCTTGATGGGAATGTGAGAACTAGTGTAATTTATTTAATAAAATTGTAATTTCATCAATTTATTTTGTTGTTGGTAATTTTGATAATTTGAATTGAGTAAAAGAAAAAATATTAACGATGTTTTTATAAAAAATTTAAAATACCAAAATATTTAAAAAAGAAAGAGAGGATATTACAGTGTTTTAGTAGGGAGATTCAACTCCATGTTATAGTATGACAACTCTATGTTGCAGCAACACCCTGTTAGAGGGGTGGAAACTCCCTTGTACATTGAGAAAAGTGGTTTGTAGCTTGTTTCTATGGTAATTTACAAGAATAAATTCAATGAACTAGAAAATCGTCATTACATATAGGTAAATCACATTTCAAGATAATCAAAGACCAAACTGTGACTATTTCAATTTAAATTGTTCCTATGGTAATTCACAAGAATAAATTCAATGAATTACAAGATAGTCATTACAAGTAGGTAAATCACATTTCAAGATAATCAAAGACCAAAGTGTGGCTATTTCAATTTAAATTTGACAACTTTTGTTTGTATAAATTGAATTTCAAGTAAAATTGTCGAAATTACAATTTCATTGTATATAGTTTCACGTTAACTTCTTCTAATTATAGCTTCTAGGCAACATTATTACAATTTTAGGCTAAATATCTTCATTCAAAACTAAATTGAGAGTAAATTATAAAATTTCTGCTAATTTGATTTAAATGGAATAAAGTTTAAGTTGAATTGTTGGGGTTCTTGCATTTTAAGGTTAAATTTTACCGCTAGTAGAAGTGCAAGGTAAGATTTCCCAATATTGATTATTTAGGGTGAATTATATGGTTGGGGTTAAATAGCCTAAATTCAAGATATTTGTTAACTTATGAGATATATAGGTTTTAAGGGTAAATTGGGTTCCATTGTGGTTTTCAAATCAATGGATTTCCCTCTTATTAATCTGTTCCTATTAATTGGCTACTTACATTGAACAACATTTAACTTATAGTTAATTGTATAATTAAAATTATATAACATAAACCTTTGATATTTCTGAATTTATAAAATATTTAGATAAATGAATATATATTAAATCAAAATTTTGATTGTCATTAGATTTAATAATTTTAGAATATTATAATCAATATACATGCACTATAGCATTATATAATTTTATATGAATTACTATTGTATTTTAGTACACTTTCTACTTCCTCTAATAAATGTATGAAAATGTGTTGGCCATCAAGGCTTCAAATATTAATTAAAAGTCCCAAGATGCATGAATATGACGAACATCACTCTCTTGAATAGTGGAGCGTTGGAGCAACTACTTGCTCCCCAAAAGTAATAACTTATCTCTCTTATGTCTTATGTGAGAAGTCCAAGTTAAAAGTCCTTTACATGAGAAATGAGGATCTATTTATAACTTGAGTAACCTTTCATATCCTCATGACTCTTGACTTTCTAACTTCTAGTGATCGTTGGATCTCTACAACCTTTGAAGTTCCAAATGACTTTTGGAATAACATATGACTTTTGGTATTACATGTTCTTTGGACTTCTGTGACTCTTGAGTTTACCAATGACTTTTGGACTTCTACTTGCTTGTCTTTTACAATAATTACAATAATACATTTTCTCTTCCATATCATCAAATGATGAAACTTGACACGTCACTATCTGCGATGATTGGGAATTCCAATGATTGATGACATGGAATTTCTTTAGTGGTGACATGGTTGCCACTGTGTATGTTATTTGTCATCATCTTCTCATGGTGCTTCCACCCTCCGAAGGGGCATCAATCATGGACTTTTCATGGTACCTTGATCATCAAGTATCAAGTGCGTTCTTGATTCTTCTTGTGCTTCCTTTGTTTATCCACTTTACCCAATATTCCTTGTTTGTTCTTGCCATGAGGTTCCTGGAATACATGTTTCTACAATCACTCATGATGAGCAGCCATAAGTCTGAAAATATCTTACTCTACCATGTTTTATGTAGATTTTACTCTTCATGCCTTTTCAATGTGCCTAAAACAGTCAAGGGAGCTACAGAGTGTAATATTGCACTTTGAAAAGCTGAAGGGCGGAGGAGGAGGAGCTTTGATGCTTCGACATGCACTTTTGTGCCCTAAGAAGCAAGGCAGTCAAGGCATGGCGCATGTCGCAAGTCCAAAGGACGAAGAGAAAATATTTGGGATTCCCAAGTGCACTATGCGCTCAAGGGAGAGAGGGAGGGTGGATGGCGCACTCCCGAAGGCTGAAGGCTAAACCTTAATGCCTTTGGGGTGCACTCATATGCTCAATAGGGATCAAGGAGGGCGTAGGGTGCACTCTTGAAGGTTGAAATTTGGGGCTTCATGCCTTTAGGGTACGACAGTGCGCTCAATCATTTCAAGAGGGCATATGGCACATAGGGGAAGGCTGACAGGCTGAGCTTTGGGTCTTCAAGATGTGCTAATTTTCTCATGGAGGGCATACTTCTTTGATTCGAAGAAGTGCACTCTAGGAAGACATAGTAATTCTTGGAGGGTGCAATTCAGAATAATGAAGGGGATTCGTTCTTTCGCAGTGCGCCCAACTCTCAAGGGGGGTGCAGGGAAAACTTCTGAACAACGGATGGTCTCTGATCAAGGCTTTAGAGTGTGCTCATGTGCTCTTAGCCTTAATGGGCTCACTTTTCAACCAGAATTTGTCTAAGTGTGGATGATTGGTCAAGGAATGGACAAAATAACTTCTAGACATAAAACCAAATGTGACACATACTAACTCATTGAAAAAAATTAGAAAAACATAACCAACAGTGGATAAACATCAAAACTCCACTTTATGCACAATTGCTAAGTACAAATGGTGAAGTGTGTGCGAATGCAACCTAGAAGTGTCGTTTTACAATAAGAAAGGTTTTGTAACCATGAAATGGATATAAGGATATTCAAATCAATGCGACAACACTTAAGAACACTCAAAACATATGAGTCAACAAAAAATGACACTTGACAACTAAAGCGACACTCGATATGACAATGAGGTAGCCTCCAAAAATCAAATGTAGATAAACTTTGGAGGGTGTGGTTGTAATGACAACACTTCATGACACGCTGGGCAAAATTCAACTTCGCTACCTAGGAATAGCTTTCAGCTAAGGGTTATACCTTCAAGAAGTATTGATTTCCCCAAGTTCCCTCTTTTAACTCATCTTAACACATATTATCTTACTTTTCTCTACTTGATTGAACACACATAAAGATACACTGTATCACAATTGTTTTGATCCAGGAAGGGTAATTTTTGTGGCGAGTTTATGGTATTCAGGGTATGAGCTTTCATCTCTGGTGTTGCTCCAATACTAGCAGGCCTATACAGTACCCTGACATTATCACTTCAGAGGCACCAACGTTTCTTTTTTACAAGTGAGCCTTGATAGTACCCTGATGAAGTTGTTTTCTTCACCTCCCTGTGCAGGAATCCTTTCTCTTCTTTCACCCTTTATTTATATATTTAGTAGAACTATGCATTAACACTTATTATTTTTATGACGAGCAAAAGATGGATCTCGACTTATCTAGATCAAAGGAGGTTACCCCTTCAAAGAAGTATTTTAAGTCCTATTTTTTTTTGTTCACTCACTATAGATTTTTCCCTTATCCCTTCTCTACTAGATTGGACAAACATTAACATACAATTATACATATACTCAGAGGAGTGGTTAAAACACTGGAAAAATACTGGGTCTAATAGGTTATCCCGAGGTTCTCCTATTAGATGAATCATATTTTCCATCTAGCCATAACTCAACCTGTGGAGTTTTCCCAAACAAAGAAGGAGAAAAAACAGATAGCGAAGCATTGAAGTTGTCACATTCCTCTTTTATTGCACTACAAAGTACTTGGGCCATGAACTTTCACACACATATCTTATTTATGTACAATTACCGACACAATAGAACATAAAAAGACATAACACTTAGAACTGACAATACAAAACAAACAAATAAATAAAATACATAAAAAATATGTATAAGAACTGCAGCATGTAGCTACTACTAAAAATAATTCTTTAGATATCGGTTATTCACGAGTAGGGAGTCAAGCCTCCCATCCAAATATTTGAGCTTGAAAGCATTGTGGTTGATTTTCTCTTCAACTGTGAATAGTCTAATACACAATGGTTGAAACTTTTTATGTTTACCTTTGTCTTCATGGGGTTTATCACATCTCAAAACTAGATATACCACATCAAAGCTCTTCGCCCCTATAGATTTTCTATAAAACCAACAATTTATATGGTTTTGATGCATGACACATCGGTCCTTGGGTTTGAGCCGCTCTTCCTTGAGTTTTAGTAAAGTGTTTATCCTTTTCTGAACCAATAGGCAACATTTACCTTGTGACTCATAAGAGACTTGCAAGGTTGGGAGGTACACGTTCAGAGGTAATATAGCTTCTTTACCATACACCAGAAAGCATGGCAAGGTTCTTAGAGAAGGCTTATGAGTAACACGGTCGGCCAAAAGGAAATTAGTCAATGCAGCATGCCATATCTTCTTTTAAGAGAAAATGGTCTTCTTAATGATGCGGATAAGATTTTTTTTTGTGGATTCAACTAGACCATTTCCCTGAGGATAATAATTAGATTCATTCTTCAGAACAATATCATTTTATAATGCAAACTCATAAAGTTTTAATGATGAGAAGTAGGTTGCATTATTAAAGAAAAGTGATGTGGGAACGCCAAGCCTAGTGATGATTTTTTGTTGTATAAAATGAATGACTTCATGGCCATTTACTTGTCTGAGTGGAGCTGCTTTTGACCACCAGGTAAAATAATCTGTAGTTGTGAGGATATATCAGTGCTGCTTTGACGAGTGTGGAAGAATCTATCCAATAGAATCAAGGCTCCACTGGGAGAAGTGTGGCAGTTGACCTTTAATCATGACTGACACATTTCTGACAAGCTTGGCACTTGCAGACATAGGTGTGAGAATCATTGAAAAGAGTGGGCCAATAATAACCAACCCTCATGAATCTGTGTGTTGTGGTGTTGCCTGAATAGTGGCCACTTGTCGGTCCATCATATAGATCCTTCAAAACCTTCCTTGTATCTTGTGGCTCAAGGCAGCTTAACAAAACTTCATTATGGTGCTTCTGGAAAAGAATAGAGCCTTTAAGTAGATTTCCCTTTCTATTTACTTGATAAGTGCAAGGGAAAGGTACAATGTTCAAAAAATTATTGTAACTCTGCATACCAGGGCGTTGTCGATGTGGACTAAGGAATGCGATCAATATTATATATTTCAATTTCTTGCTCTCAGCCTAATAGATATTTTTCAAGAGCATCCCTTGCATCGACATCTAGCTTGCATAAGTCATGACCGTTTATAGTATTAACTTGTTTGAACTGCATATCATATTCTTGAAGATAGGTCAGCTAATTAGACCTCTTCTCACCTAGCTCTTGTTGGACAAGTAGTGTTCTTACTACTAGGCGAGGTACAAATACAGTGGTGTGAGCTTTCAATAAGTAGGGGCTGAAATACTTCACTGCCTTATATACTGCATATGCTTGTTTATCAATGGAAGGGTAATTTAATTCTAGTCCTTGTAGAATAACGCTTATAGAAGAGATAGGCCACTCATTTCCTTCATTTTCTTTTTTATTTAATACATCTAAAATCGATAAATCCAAAGAGAATGTATAGAGCAGGAAATCCTTACCGTAATTTAGACTGAAAATTGTGGGTGCATCGAAAATAGCCTGTTTTGTCTAAGAAAAAACATCTTTCTCTCATTTGTCCCACTTATATACTACATCTTTCTTAATCATCCCCTATATGGATTTGACTATCTATGCATAATCATAGATGAATTTTCTTAGGAAAATGGTTTTCCCTAGGAAAGACAACATGGTTGTCTTATTCACTGGGAACAAGATCTATGTGATAGCCTTTACCCTCTTGGGGTCAATCTTGATACTGCTCTTTGCTATGATGTGCCCTAGCAGGATCCCTTCGGACAAACCAAAGGCGCTATTCTTGGGATTCATAGAAATTCCATACTTATGAAACTACTCAAATATATGGAGCATCTACTCCATGTATGGCACTGGATAGTTGTATTTATTAGAAGCACAGTTAATTATTTCGGAAATCAACACATAGGCGTATTTCACCAAATTTATTTCTTACTGGGACCAATTTGGACATCCACGTGGAATGTCTAACTTTAAATATGATTTGAGCATCCACAACTTTCTCAATTCCTTTTGAATAAGGAGCTCGAGTGTTGGATGAAGTTTTCGTAGATTTTGCTGGAATGGTTTAAACCCTTCTTTTATAAGAATCACATGTTGTATGATGCAGGTATAATAAGTATTTAAATCATCATATTTCCAAGGGAACACATCCTGATACTGCTTGAATAGATGAATAAATGCTTTTCGCTCTTGCATGGAACAACACGTACCAAGATTCACATACTTCGGATCTTGTGGGGTTCCCAAATTGACTTATTTAGATGTGAGTGTTGAACTCTGAGTCTTTGTGTTTGTTGGCCTTCTAAACTGGTTTTGCAAGTCATATAACTTCTCCAGGGACACCACACCTTTTTGCATAGTATTTCCTTTTGGTGCTTGAGATGCTTCTTGCAAAGCCTACTCATGCTCATCCTTCTCTATGGCAACATCTTTAAACATAAAGTGTAATATCTATTGGTCATCATTGAAAATGTGTAAGTTAGTGACATTGTCTGGTAAAGATGATCTATATAGAATTTGAATGAAAAAAACCATTTTTCAATGGTGACATCCTAGCAGTAGCATTTGCTAATGCATTAGCTGTTGCATTTCTAACTCTTGGAATAGAAACAATAGTGAAATCTTTAAAATGATTTTTCAAGCGCCATACCTCTTGTTGGTAGTTCTTGATATGAGGTGAAACATGATGTATAGTATCTCATACCTGACGAGTGACTACGTCAGAGTCACTGATTACCTCCAAAAAATCTACCTTCAGGTTTGCAACTTTCTTCCATCCAAGTATGAGAGCTTCATATTTTGTAGTGTTATTAGTGCACTCAAACTCTAGATGGCATGAAAGTACATGTTTCTTGTTTTGTGTGTTTATAAGGATAGAACTAGAACCATCCTACATCTTAGAACCATGAAAGTAAAGAGTCCAGAATATACAAGCTACTAAGATATTTCTTGTACAATTACTACTGTTATCACTAGTAATGGTATGTACATCTATATTAGATAAATCATTTGCACCAACTGGAGAACAAGGAAGAAGGTCTAGCTATGTACCTAGTGGAATCAGTGATGGTTGTGCGAGATAGCACCCAAGGTCAGTTTCCAAAAATCAACTATAAAAAATTGGATTGGTGAAAGCAACTGACTCATTTTTCCCTTCGAAGGATGTAATTGTGTATTTCATGTACAGTTATGTTTCCACCTATATCTAATTGTTCTTTCCCGTATATAGAAGCTACAAATGTGACCAGTCGGTTGTAAAAATACCCTTGTAATTTTCTCGACTAGTCTCTATTAAGGAATAAAACATATGCTTCATGTATGTCCACAATTATGATATTTATACATTAGTGAACTCAATCATATTTAGATAATCTCATAAGCACATTTCTAAGTTCATGTTGTAGCTACTATAACCACCCTTCAATTGTTTTCCCATGCGTCGATTTTGGAGTCTTTCTTTTATCCATAGAAGCTTATCTTCTACTGTTGTCAAGTATTCATGGTATGTTAAAGAGTTTTCTTTTATGAATGCTTGTGTTAGCCTGTTTTCATCCAAATCTAAATATTCTAAGTCATAAGCAACCTTCTAACTTGACCTTGAAACATTTTTGGTATTGCCTCCAGAAACTACGCAATCTTGGAAAGCAGGCAAGCCTTGCCTCTAGAAACTGCGTAATCTTGGAAGGCAGGCAAGCCTTGCTTCTAGAAACTATGCAGTCCTTCTTGGCAGACCATCCTTGAGCTTGAGAACTGTGCAGTTCTAGATGGTATCCCAACCTTTTTTGTGGAAACTGTGCACAACATTGTTTGAGCTTAGAAACTGTGCAATGCACTAAGTCAAGAAGTTTCCCAGTCCTCCAAGAATTGTGCAATCCTTCTTGGTAGCGTGCATGCAAAGTTTCCCAAAAAAGAAAAAAGAAAAAAAAAAAGAAAATCATCCCTAGAAAGTACATATCCATTAATTAGTTCTCTGAAGGTGGCACACTCACTATTTTTGGAATGTTCAGCCAAGTGTCACTTTTTCCTTGATTTTAGCCATGTGCCCAAATCAGTCTAGAGCTATTTAATTGATGCCCCTAAAACTTATTTGTACATTCTATAATTGACCTCTAGCATTTGCAAGGAGATCAAGGAGCCTTCTATGGACTTTGCAACTCTTTTCTAGGTGAGTTTTTCTGTGGTTTTTCTTTTGTCATATTTTTCTGATTTTTCCATCGCTTTTTGTCATTTGAATATTGTGAGTGCTATTCTGCACATTTATTTTCATGGTTTCAGGTATTTTAATGTATATTAGCATGTAATAGTTTTTTTTTTGTTCGGTCTATAGTTTTTCATTTACAAGTGTCGTATTAGTTTTCTTATTTTTTCCCATTAGTGGTTGCCATTGCAGTGACTCTTCTTGCATGTTTGTTTTTCCTTTTGCGTGTGAATATTACACACTTTTTTTGTATTGATCTATCCATACTTATTCAAATCTACACTTTAACATTCACCATCGCTCAAATCTTCTTATTTCTCACACTCTCACTAGGAAAATATGCCCTTTCCTTGGCTAGTTTCACCTTGTCTAGCTAGTAATTGTGCAAGTTTGAGGCTCACACTCCTAGCTTGGCCTTTGAGACTGCGCAATGCGTAGTCTCTCCCATAGTATACCTAGGCTGGAATGCACATTGCATAGTATCTAGCCTCAAGTTGCATCATTGGATGCTAAGACTTCACAATTCATAGCTCCCTCAGTGAGTCTCCCTCCCTTCACTTCTGGAATTGTGCAATTTTCCCAGTCAATGGATGTGGTTGTCCCTGATATTGCTTTGGAAGTTGAATTTTTGAAGATAATTTATTGTCTTCCATGGGTGTTCTTTCCTCCCACAAGTATTGTAGTTGTTGAGCACTTCCCTTCATCAGTCACTGTTATCATGGCACCCAAGAGAACTTCTTCAAAGGATACCACATAAAGAAGCATCGGGGAGGCAATTGAGAGAATGCCATCTTACTTTCCACTATACTTAGACACTCAAATATTTGTAGAAAAGGAATCATATCTCACATGGAAGAAGGTGAATGAAGTCTTCTCAATAAGAACCTTCAAAGTATATCTAGAAGACCAACATGTGTATGTCAATGTCCATAAGTCAAGGTTACACAAGGTTTCATGCACGTACCCAATAATTCCATTGCAGATGTTATTAGCTAGATACTATCTCACAAAGATCCAAAGACTATGTTTGTTGGAAGTACCAATGGACAAAGACTTTCTTCTTTTCTGGCAGTAGATTATCATGTCATGTACCCTTTTCCTAAGCCAAAGTCACTCATGGATTCATACTTTTATGCAAAGACCAGCTACTTAAGCACCAAGGAGATTGTTGAATGCTGGGTGAAAGAGCCAACGAAGTTTCGTCAAACACCCACCATCACATACAAGATAATATATCTTAAGAGGGCCTATCAACTATTAATCATCTTATGTTGTAGAATCTATGGTCTACAAAGCATTGAGACCTTTCGTGAAGGGTGGGACATCTTATTAAACCAAGCTGTGAATGAAGGTAAACCATTCAACTATTTAGACATGCAGGCTCAACAATTGCGGATCCATGTGTCTAACACCCTTAGTCCTCCCAAGGGTTGGAAAGATATATTTTATATGTTTTCATATCTACTTGATGCAATTTGTGCACATAATACATTCCTTGGCATGAATTGTACTTGGACACCATGGGAGCATGTCGTGTATGTTTAATGCAAGTTTCTTTCATATTGAAGCCATAAAGGAGTAATGGAGAAGATAAATGATCACTTCCTCATTTTGTTGTACAATATGATCTTTGAGGAAGAGCCACCTTGCATGTCATATGGGGTAGTGGAAGTAGTATCGCAAATAGAATATTGGTTTGCTTCACTAGATGGCACTTTCTTTAGAATTTTTGGCGGACGGAAGTCGCCACATATTTTACCAAGGTATGCCACCGATAAGTTAGTCATGCAAGAAGTTATGTATCATCTCTCCACAAGGTTGAGAATAGCTCTGCACAGGAAGAATAAATCACCTTGGCCTATCCCTCCTTTGCATATTAGATTGTATGAGATAAAAAAATTGAAAGTTGTAGATACTGAAGGGAAGGCGATAGAGAAATTTGCATTCATTACTCAAGATTTCAATCCATACGATCCAAGGAATATTTGAAAAGACAACTGTGTGAGAATCCATTTTCAGTGGCTAAGCAGGACCTTTCACTGTTCAGAGGAGGATGGCTACAGGAATTGTTACAATGCCTCCAAGTCCCATGAGCCTATCAATTTTGTAGGAACTTCATAGGTTGCTCCGTAGCAAGAAGCTACTCTAGAGGCAACACTAATCGGCCCAAGAATTATCTATTTTATGAAGACCATTTGATTATTTATAGACACTTAAGACATGTATTTGACCCCCTTACTTGCACATCATAGAGTTGATTTGTAGTATTAATGGTTGCTTAGGAATTTGGTTTATCCTTTCTTATTGTGTGCCTAGTATTATTTTTTTTTTGTCGAAAATTGTGAGAATATTGGGAAGATTATGAAGATTTGGAGGATGATATAATTTAGGGACTTGCTCCTTGCTGCATGTGAATCAATATTGGATAATAAATGGACAAAATATCACAAAATTATTGACAAATTCTTGAGCTCCAGTGATTGAGAAAATCTAGGAATGTGTTCCCTTTCATTTGGTGCAAATTCCTGGTGTTGGGAACCAAATCCACTATTTGAGGGATTTTGGAGGGGAAATATTCCTCCTTTCAAGGAAAATGCTTCCTGATCATTTTTTGCAAGTACCAATTCGAATTTTCCTCTAGAGGAAGGCATTTTTTGGTCTTCTTGTACATAAAATTTGTCCCTTAACAACTCCACTTTCATTTCTAGCAAGGATGTACTTGGATTAATTCAAATAATGAAGTTTGGTGTCATTTTTAGCTTCTAAATATTGGTCTCCTTCATAGGAATCATATTATCCTTGGGTTTGGCCATCCTAGCAGCCTCAAAGCCCTTTTGTATGATTTTAATTTCTTGTTTTCACTTCTTATTCGCATGCATCTCTTATTCTTGTTTTTCCTATTTCTACATTTAGTATCGATGATTCTTTTGTTGTAGGATTGGGTTAAATGATTGAAGTAAGTTATTTTGCACATTATTTACATATTCAAAAGCATGATTAATGGTTAGAAAAACTTTGAAAAGTCATATTCTCATTGAGCTACTAGGATTGGTTTACTACTTCACAAATCTAGAATTTTTGGAAGTCCCTTGTAGCAAAATAGTAGTAAATTTATGCTATTTTTTAGAACATGCTAATGAGCTTCATTTGAGTTTATTCCACTTGGAATAGTTCATAAAAGATAATAAGTTAATAACAAAATTTACCCCATTTCATTTATACTTTATTAGGTTAGGCAATTGATAGGATAACTAGCTCACTAGTTCTTGAATTTCTAGTTTTTTGGAGTAGTAAATTTCTGTTATTTTTTATCATGTCTTAACAAGGGTATTTTGGAGTGATGCCACTTGGATTGGAGAACTAATACATTTTACTTAATAACATCATTTTTTCCATCCAATTTTAATTTTATTTACTTGGGAATTTAGCAATATTATCACTCCTATAGCATTATAGGTCTTCTGTAGCAACCGCCTATAACAATCATGTGTAACAAACCTTTAGCATCACTTTCCTTCACCAGTATTATTCCCCACTACAAATTTGAATTCTCCTAGATGAATAATGATGGACAGGCTCTAAATCCATGATTAGGGAGACCTAATTATCACTCTAGGGCTCTCCTTCCTCAACTGCAAGCACAAAACAAAAAATAGAGTTAGGAAGCAATTTTCACATTTGAAACTCTTCGATGCAAGTGAAGTAGAATAAGTTTTTGAATTTCCTAGTTATGTGTCTTCTTTCCAAGAAATTTACAATTAGATTAATTATTTCCATTTTTAAAGTATAATAATTGATTTGATTTGTTTGTAATTAAAGTAGCATGGTTTATTTTTGCAACTAGTTTAGGTTAGATTTTATGACATTCAATTCATTGGATCAATGAAAGAAGGACACATTGCATGTTGCACATACAGTTCTGACACCTCTTAAGTTTGTATGAACCCTTGGTTGATAATTTAAGTTGGTAGCCTTGGGAGTTGCAACATTCTTGTTGCAATATTGAGGCTCATCAGTTTTTGGCGTCATTGTTCGGAAGGTGTCAAAGTATGCATTGTTTTCTACCATACTTGATTCAATTATTTTAATTTCTATAAGAACAAAAATTTCGTTAGGTATATTTAATTTCAAAAATAGAAAATTTCATTGCATTAAAACTCTTATTAAAAAAAAAAAATACTTCTCCAACACCAACCGCCCCCCCCCCCCCCCCCCCCCCCCCAATATTTTGATCACGTGGTGTAGTAAGAACCACATCACAATCCACTTTTGCAAGTACAAGAAGTAGAGGTGGCAGAGAAGATAGAAGAAATGAATGGAGATGATAAAAATGGAGAAGATCCTCTTGGATTTCCCATTCAAGATACAAATATCAGTGTTCATATGAAGAACATCCCTCCATCTTTCCTTCCAAACTTCCATGGTATGAGGTTATAAGATCAAAAAAACTTTCTCTTTGAATTTGAAATCCTTTGTAGATCTTATGGTTACTTACTAAACACTCAAAAGTGGAGATTGTTTCCAGAAACATTGAAGGATAAAGCTCTTAAATGGTTCATGAGTTTAGTGACTAATTCAATATGATCATGGAATGATATGCAAAAGATATTTCTAGAAAACTATCAAGGCCATGATGTTAAGGAAGAAATCTTTAAAATGACTCAAATAGAAGATGAGAGCCTTGAGGATCTAATAAAGAGGTTCACGTATAATGTTAAGAGGGGAAAATTACGTCATTTAAGATCTGACACACTAAAATCCCTCTTACTTAGAATAATTAGGGATGAGTGGATTGGTCTCCTTGATCTCATGAATACAGGTGATGTATACGAATTATCATTTGAATAAATTTGTGAAACATGCAAGCACATATCAAGAGGAAGGGAAAGTGCAAGTAAATCGGCATCAAGATCAGTAATTCAAGCTAAACTTGGAAATTTATTTGATGAATTTAAAACATAAATTGTTAATAATTTAAGATAACAAATAGAAATGTTAAGAATGCAAGATGAGGAAAAAGAATATGTTGATATTTGTATTTTCCATGTAGAATCACATTCTATTAAATATTTCCCATCATTACCAAAGTTGGAGGAATTTTACCAAGAGGAAAATGGATTAAGTCAATCACCAAAGAAGCTATGTTATGGATCTCCAAGAGGACCAGTGGCAGCCTAGTCAACTTAGTATGATGCAAGAACCTGATTTCAAATTTCAACGTTATACACATCCATCTCAAAGTAATTGGAACACACCCTTTCCTTGGAAACCTTGGCCATCTCAAGCCCAAAAACAATCTTGGCAAAAAGGTTGACAAGGACCTTATGGGAGAAATCCACAATATCCTCAATACTTTCCTCAATATCCTCTATACGCAACTCCATGCTATCCCTACCATCCACCTCCACCAAAACCACAATCCCAACCACATCTATCTCAAATATCCCCTCCCACTCAACTACCTATACCACCATTTCCAAACGCACACAAGGAAGTAGCTCAACTCACTTACAATACTTAGGTACAACACTTCCTAACATTTCCTCTTTATCTCAATGGTATTCATTTTAGCTCAGGAAGAGTATTGCAAAAAGAGTTTCTCTTGATATCATTGAAGGACAACACTTAGAAAAAGGAGATTCAAATGAGAAGACCAAAGAATCATGGTCTCCACTTGATGAACAACAGACATCGAGATCAGAGATTGAGAAATTTCCCTCATGTTTCCCATCAAATCCTCCATGTGCATAAGAGAATGATCTACAGAAAGAGGAACATTTGAATGTCATGGTAGAAGAAGACATGAAAAATGATCCAAATGAGCAAAAAACCAAGCGAATCAAAGCTATATTGAGGTTTGGATCCAGAAAATCAACAAGATGGAGTATCACTCTCTTCTTCAACTGTGCTTGATATCATCAAAGTTAAAGCATTTGATCTTTAAAATTTAGTTGCATGTCAAAGCATATATTGTGAGCCTACACATCAGTTTATATATCATCTTGATGTGCACATGGATCCATTGGAAGTATTCCTACACTTGAAAAAGATTTTCTTTTTTCAAATAGAGTAGCATAGAAAAAATGAGAAAATAAGAGGAAAAAAGAAATCTCAGGTGAAAACCTCCTTTGAGGTGCCTCAGATTGGATCATTGATTGAAAACCTCCATGAGGCAGTCAATGGGTTGGAAAAGGAGAAAAAAAAGAGAAAAATAAATATCCCAGGTGAAAAAGTCCTTTGAGGTTCCTAGGCAAATATATTAGTTGAAAACATCATTGAGGCAACTATTAGACCTAAAAGAAAAAAAATGAAAAAATGAAAAAAAATATTTGCTCCATGTATCTCTCTCTGATGAATGCAAGTGCTCTCCAACGTCTGCAAGAGACAAAAACAATTAGCTACCAAAAGAAAAGTTGACCAAAAACCTAGTCAAAGAAAGTCAAACTTGGGCTTTTTCCTCATTTTCTCAAGTGCTCCAATAGGACCAAGGCCATGTCAATCCATCACCCTCATCCATTTCTAACATCCACCCATCATTTCCAAGTGTTTCTCATTCATTTTCTACGTTGTCCTAAAATGCTACAGGAGGGCTCTATTTTGCTATAGGAGGCCAAGATACACAGAGTAGAAAAATGTTTTTATCATATCTTTAAAACTATGCATCCATTGTCCAAGTTTTTTCATGGGGAAATGCATATGGATGATGGTAACATGCTCAAGAAATTTCAGAAAATTCTGGTGCACAATTTTTGAGAAATTGGCCTCCATCACCTACAACCATTTTTAGTTTTCCTTCAGATTCATCCATTGGAAAAAGAAAAAAATTATGGGTAGGTTCATAAGGATTATGAACATGCTCAAAACATTTCAGGTCAATCGAGTCTACCATTTGAGAGATATGAATAAAACAATTCTATTACAGGAGACTATCCTGGAATGCTACAGGAGCAACCTATGAAGCTACAGGAGGGGACCCAATGAGAAGAAGAACCCAAAAGGCCATGATGCCTGTAGGAAATGATAAAGGGGGGTCCTCCATTGATTCACTCATCACCCATCCATCACCTATCCATTCCATTTCACCTAAACTTGCTCAAAATTTCCACTGCGTCCTACCTCTAAAAATCGAAGAAGAGAAAAACCAAGGAAACCATTGTTTTCTATTTTTCCAATGTCTATTCTACTCCCTCATGAATCCAACCCTATCCTCATTTATTTTATTCATTACCCTCAACACCATCATGCCATCTAGAGACTTCAATGGAGGATTAAAATATTTCTATTGGAAGAAAATTCCTCCTGTACCAACTTGTGCACTCACAATAGAAATCTTTGAGATCTCTGTTTTCCCACCAACAGAAGCATGATGGAGCCATGTGTGCAATCAATAAGGGACACATCATCCTTGGGAAGGAATTCCACCAGTAGTAGCAACCTATACATTAGAGAGGCACCTACACAAACACAACAAAGTTATCAGTCAAGGTATAATCAAGTTCTGAAGACCTACACCAGGAACAAGAAAAATAGTCAACTCCCTTTGATATCATTATGTATATGTCCTAGCTCCAGCATACAATCACATCCAACAATTTGATCCATAGGTAGGTAAGGTATGTAATTGAATCCTTTGGGCTTCATGAGTTTTATGTAGTTCCTTTTTTGTGTGTCTGAGTATTGAGGGTCAATAACGACAATTATCCACAAGTCAAATACTTCACCAAACTCAATCGTTACATATCCTTGTTTTCATTTCCCATTATCCTTGTATTCATATAACTTTTTTTTCAACACCACCAACCTTGTTTTCATCACCTTTATTCTTATTTTCATCTAGCCTCTTTTTCATCACCCTCAACCTCCTTCAATAGTACCCATCAAAATTACAAAGTTAGCTAGTCAACAAGAAAAGAATTGGGGCCAGGGGAAGGGAAACTTTAGGAGGACACCTCCCCCAATTCCAAGGGTAAACAACCTATAAAATCCATGACAAGGCTAATCACTAGATCAACTACAACTAAGAAACTAAAAGAAAAAACAACCTTTCTACAAGAGAAAGCAGGGGTGCTATAGGAGAAAGATAAGGTTGCTATAGGAAGGAAAATAATTAGAAAAAGTGTTACAGGAGCAGGAAACAACATAAAAAGAGGTAGAAATAGGCCCCCAGGAGCTTTAAGAGCCTGAAACATAGACTAACTTGGAGTCCTATTATAAATAATTGAGAGCGGGAAGGATTATTCCTAAGAAATTTACAGTATTTCTCTGATTCAAATTGGAAAAAGAGAGGGTCAGAACTCACAATGAATGTAGATTTCAAAATCAAAGAAGGTAGAGGATGTGGGACAACAACATCAAGTTTTTCCATCAAACTAGTATCATGATCATAGATGCTGCCTAGAGAAATACCATTGATGGTTGAGTTCTATTCAGAAGAAACTGCCTCTACAACTACCTAAGACATAAAGAAGATACCAAAGGACACCATGACAAAGGAAGGAAAAAGGAAGAAGGCTAGCTTGCTCAAGGGTGAGCAACAATTTCAGTAGGGGGGAGATGATGAGCCTCAAAATTGCTTATTTTATTAGGCCCATTTGATTATTTATAGACATTTAAAACATGTATTGGACCCCCTTACCTACACTTCATAGAGTTAATTTGTCGTATTAATGGGTCCTTAGGAATTTGATTGATCTTTTCTTATTATGTGCCTAATATTATTTATTTTTATAGAAAATTGTGAGAATATTGGGAAGATTATGAAGAATTGAAGGATGAGATAATTTAGGAACTTGGTCCCTACTACAAGAGGATCAAGATTGGATAGAAAATGAACAAAATATAATGAAATTATTGACAAATTATGGAGCTCCTGTGATTGAGAAAATCTAGGAATGTGTTTCCTATCATTTAGTGTAGATTCCTAGTTTTGGGAACCAGATCTACTATTCGAGGGATTTTGGAGGGGAAAACCTCCTCCTCTGAAGAATAAAGATTCTTCATCATTTTTTATAAGTAGCAATTCGAATTTTCCTCTAGAGTCTGGTATTTTTTAGTTTTCTTGTGGAGAAAACTTGTTCTTTAGAAGCTCCACTTTTACTTCTAGCGAGGATGTACTTGTATTGATTCAAATAATGAAGATTGGTGCCATTTTAGCTTATAAAGCTTGTTCTCCTTCATATGAATCTAATTATCCTTGGGCTTGGCCATCATAGGAGCCTTAGAGCCCTTTTTTATTATTTTCTTTTCTTATTTTCACTTCTTATTCACATGCATCTCTTATTCTTGTTTTTCCTATTTCTGCATTTAGTATTGATACTTCTTCTGTTGTAGGATTGGGTTAAATGATTGAAGTAAGTTATTTTTTTATGTTATTTACCAATTCACAAGAATTATGCAATCTTATAACAACTTTTAACATTCATTTCATCATTGAGCTACTTGGATTCGTTTACTAGTTCACAAATCTAGAATTTCTGGAAGTCCTTTGTAACAAAATGGTAGTAATTTTCTTCTATATTTTAGGATGTGTTGATGAGTATCATTTAAGTTGATTCCAATTTTATTAGGTCATAAAAAATTTAAGTTAATAACAAGATACACCTCATTTAATTCTAAATTGATTAGGTTAGGCATTTGATAGGATAACTAGCTCACTAGTTCTTGAATTTCCAAGTTTTTAGAGTAATAATTTTATGCTATTGTTTAGCACATGTTAATAGGGTATTATGTAGTGATTCCAATTGGAATGGAGACCTAAGGCATCATAGTTAATAATAAAAATATTCCATCCCATTTTCATTTTATTTACTTGGGAATTTAGCAATATTCTCACCCTTGTAGCATTACAGACCTCTTATAGCAATCGCCTATAGGAAACTTGTAGCATCACCTTCCTTCACCAATTTTGGTCCCCACTATAACGTTCAATTATTCTAGATGAAAAAAGACCCCTATAATATTAGGGAGACCAAAGGACCAAGCTAGGCCCCACCTTCCTCCACTGCAAGAACAAAACAACAAATAAAGTTAGGAAGCAATTTTCACATTTGAAACTCTTCAATGCAAGTGAAGTAGACTTCATTTCTGAATTTACTAGTTATATGCTGTAGATTAAATTTATTCTTTTCAATAATTTTTTAATGATATTAATTATTTCCATTTTGCAAGTAGAATACTTGATTTGATTTGTTTGTAATTAGAGTAGCATGGTTTATTTTTGTAACTAGTTTAGGTTAGATTTTATGACATTCACTTCACTAGATAAATGAAAGAAGGACACATTGCATGCTGCACATACAATGCCAAAACCTCTTAAGTTTGTACAAACCCAAGTTGACAATTTAAGTTGGTAATATTAGGAGTTGCAACACTCTTATTGCAATACTGAGGCTCATCAAGCACCAACAAAAGTGTGCAACTCAGTGTGCGAGAAGGGTAATAGGAAGGTTGTGCATAGTACAAGGGGAGAATGAAGCTACAAGATGAAAGCAGATCCAACCATTATGAGAGAAGATATAGTAGCAAAGAAGAAGGGGAAACAAAGTGTGAAAGAAAAAGAGATGAAGATAAAAGAAGAAGAAGTGAAGCAGGAGAAAGAAGAAGACAAAAGGAAAATGGTCGAGTAAATAATAGAAGGAACAACATAGGGACAATATGAATAGCTAGAACAAATCCAGAAGTCAGAGGAGGAGAGAAAACAAATGCAAGATAAATAACGCTCAAGAGATAGAGGAGTTGATAAAAATAAAATACATGGACAAACATGAGCCAAAGAACCAAGATGTTGACCTAATGCCAAGTACACAGTAGGTCACCATTCAATCTACCCATCCTCCAGCAGAGCAAGATCCAAGGAAGAGGAAATTGTTCCTCTTGATGATGGTCTAGTTATGGATACATACAATCTATTGTATGATGAGCTTCAAAAAAATATTGTACCAATACGGAAGATACATTTTTCAGATGACCTCTCATCTCCTACATTTATTAGAGAAAGTGTGATTATGGCAGACACCAAGAGTAATCCCAATGTCATTGCCGCAACCAATTTGGCCTTCGTAGGTGCAGCAAAGTCAAACATAGAGTATTTGATGGCCGAGAACAAGCAATTGGTAAGAACTTGCAAGCTTCTAGGAAAGAGTTTGAACAACTCAGAGCAGAGACACAAAACACATCTTCCACGTAGCTAGAATAAATGAAGGCAGTGATACTCAGTGAAGTATCAACACTTGGAGAGACCATGTGAAATATTTATGAGGATCTTGTCACCATGCATAAGTCAATTGTCACACTTTCATGGCTTGCAGCAGAAGTGTAAATATTTTTTCAAAACTCTTAGGAATGTGCAAGCTTCCATCATTGTCGTGCATGAATGGTAAATGCAATACAAAGGGGCACTGCTTGAATTGGGAAATAAAACAAAGCAACAAGCAGAGCTAAAGAAAGAAATACTTTAGATATATATCCAGAATAACAAACATATCATCTCGTTCATTGGTAGAATTCAGGCCTCGTATGAGTGACTATACAACAACATGGATGTCTTGTTGAAGTCCCACATGATGCCATCAGTTGGCTCACTCACAGAGGTCAAGTGCAGAAGTCAATTCAGACAAAAGATTGACAAATACTTGGAACAATTAAGACAGGTAATCCAAAAATAATATCTTGAAGTAAACATATAGAATATGCACAAGCACATTAGTGTCCCTATACAAATCAAGACAATGTTGCTCGTGCTCAAGAAGGAAACAAAAACTATTTCTAAGTTAGTCTACCTAGATTCCATAGAGGCTAGAGTCTTCTTCTAGCCTGACACCATCACACAATTTTGGGATATCATTGCGCAGTACAGAGCTTGACATTGTTATGTGGTTGAGAAACATCAAGTTGAAGTTTTTGAGCTATAGTTTCCCTAAACTCAACCATGATATGTTTTTTCTTATTAGGATGTCTAGTTGGCTCTAGCAAGCTTTTTCTTAGGTGGGTACGAGTGTAAATTGTAATATTATTTATAATTAATTTGTATGTGGAATTCCAGGTGTCAATATTGGAATGTGAAGAGTCACATTGTAATGTAATAAGTCATTTTGTAAAGAAGTTGAAGATTCATGAGGGAAGTCCAAGGGTCACAAATGGGAGTTGAAGGGTCACCCCCTCTTCTTATAAATAGACCCTCATGACTCATGTAAAGGGATTTTTGAAAGCCAAGCTTTTTGCTAATCTTAGGCTTAAAATCAGGAGCTTGGGAGTTTGCGAGAGCCTTGGATTCTCCATAGCATAAAGGGAGTATATTTATTTTGAGGAGCAGTTGTTGACTTCATGTTCCACTATTGGGGCTAATGGTCCATCAATGGTATATGTATGATTGTAACTTTCACTTAATAAAAGCTCAAGTATGATACATTTTCATGCATATGTTTTGAATATAGTAGGACTATTCTTGTTATGTTTACAATGTATTTTATTTGAGTTACACTTATTCTTATGAACTATTTCATTTTCATTGGTATGGATCTTGTTGAATGTATGTTATTGTTTAATTCCATTATTGTTAACTTGTGAACTATTTCACATTTGTGATGTCTTTATGATCGTGTGTTCCTTTTAAGCTGCCTACTATTACAGGCTTCTAAGGCACTCACTCATTTTCCCCTTGTGTGTTAGAACCTCCATGCATTTCACTTGAACTTCCATAGAGTCACACACTTGTTCCCACCAAAGTAATCATACACCACTGTATCGACAACCAGGTCGTATTCCCAATGGTTCTCCTACACCAAATGGTGTGAGGTGTAATTGGGACTTCATATCGGGGACATCCCATGAATGTTGGCAGTTCCAGCACCTTCAACATTTGTGGCACTAGAAGGAGGGCTATATGACAAGCTGAGCCCATGAATTTTGTTTGAACTTTCTACATATTTAATGGCTTCTTCCAAAATCATAACCCTGACATGTTTTTCTATAACCACTAATCTGAAAGTTCCCATGGGAATAATTCATGAATTTTCAAATCTGATATTCGATGGTGAGGGTGGAACAACCATTCTCGAGCACATCGCTCATTTTTTCGAATTTTCCACAAAACACAATATTCACTGTGAGCATACTGTGTGCAGGTTATTCGTCCTCACGTTCAAATCATGTGTAAAGGAATGGTGTTACACATGTCCACCCACTTCCATTCATTCTTTATAAAATTTTGTTAAGGTATGATTATAAATATGTTTTCAAGAAAATCATACGATTGTGAAAAGAACCTAACGAATATCTTCATGATTTTCACGGTCATTTCATTCATTTTTGTTTTGAATTTTTTGAAGATGATATCAATTAGAATTTAATGATAGAGAAATTTGAATTTCTTGTTCATATTTCAATAAATCTACACGAATATGAATCTTTTGGATGCCTACCAACGTACCTCGGTTATAGAGATTCTAAATCAGCGACGAATGAAGTTGTTGTTCTAACAACTCCTAATAACTCCATTTCCACAGATTGAGGTGGGAGAACTTGAGAATTCATTCGTTGATTTACCACCATATTCTCCTACCCCACATACTTAGACTCTCAACACAGGTTTCAATTGCAAATTTGATGTTTGCGATGCTGTGTTATCCCCTCGTCCTCCATCCATTAATTCTTTTGGTCCTCCTAATTTCGAGTTGTTTGGTTCACCTGTGTCAATTGTTTTCGTTGGTGTTCATGAGGATCAATTTAAGGATGGATATAGTGCTAAGAAACAAACCTGCAATATCATTTATGATGACTATGGGTGGGAGTCTATCTATGGACAAGAATCTGCAATGAAGGTTGATCTTTCTCCTTCTGTACCTCTCCCTCATTATTCTCGCATATTCCATTGTTTCGTCATTCCTATTGAATCTTTCAAAGAATCAATTTTTGATGATGTTATTTCTGATCACACTTAGAACTCGTGGGATCCCATTTTTACAGTCGAATGTAGAGAGGAAAAATCTTATCTTCTTAATCTCTTCAATCCATTATCTGACTATCATGAAGAATTAGACGGCGAAATTACTTGTTTTCAATATTCCCCTATTTACAATTCATCAGATCATGAGGATGCCTCTGATTTTTATCTTGAACTTTCTTATCATGGTTGTCGTGATCTCTTCACTGGTTCATTTGGTCATGATTCTAATTTTTTTATTATTGATCTTTCTAAGCCACCGGTTTTTGGTGATCTATTTTATGCTGTTTTGGAACTTCCACACACTACAACAAAACCAGCAATTTGCGCTAGATTTGGCATTGGATTTTAGTGCATTTTTTTTGTAATTGTGATGAGCAACCTGGCGCTAAATCTGGCTCTATTGTACAATTTTTAAAGTGTCCTTTTTTGCACCTGATTTTGCATCCTTTTTCACGCTAGATTTTTCATAATTGTTTACACCAAACTATGCATCATTTTTTGCGTCAAATTTTGAACCAAGATTTGCATCTTATTTTATGATAGGTTTTTCTTCTAGTTTCGTGTCATTTTTTGCATATATTTTTCATCGTCTTTTGCTTCCTATTTTGTGTCATTCTTTTCTTCCATTTTTGCGCCATCATTTTATCAAGTCTACACCATACTTTGCATCCAATTTAACGTCCTTTTTTTGCATCCATTTTGTGTCAATTTTTGCATCTAGTCTTACGCTAGGTTTTGCATCTAATCTTACACTAGTTTTTGCTTCTAATTTTGTACCTATTTTTGCACTAGCTTTGGTGCCTATCTTTGCACCATGTGTTGAATTTGATTTAGCACCAAATTTTGCATCCATTTTTGTGCCCATTTTTGCATCTTGTTTTGGACCATTTTTTACGTCCACTTTTACGTTTTATTCGTCTCTATTTTTCCCATCCCATTTTGCACCATATTTTGCGTCATTTGTTGCATCCAATTTTGCATCGTTTTTAACACCATTTCTTGCATCAATGATACATCATTTTAAGCATCCAAATTTGCATTTATATTTGCATCTTATGTTGAGTCATGTGTTGTGTCCACCTTTGCATCTTATTTTGTGTCTAATGGTACATTCAATTTAGAGCCATTTTTTACGTCTACTTTTGTATTTGTTTTTCACCAAGTTTTGCATCCAATTTTGAACTATTTTTATGCCCATTTTTGTACAATTTTTTGTGTCTACTTATGTGTCCAATGTTGCACCATTATTTATGCCCATTTTTTCATCCAATTTTGCATTTTTTTGCTGTCTAGTTTTACATCGTTTTCACCATCCAAATTTGCATCTTTTTTTGCCTCATTTTGTGTCCATATTTGCATATCATTTTGTGTCTAAGTTTGAGCCTAAATTTTCATCTGATTATGCATCATTTTTTACATCCTGTATGGCATCCTCGGTTTCACCCTTTTTTAGACCAATTTTGCATCTTGTTTTATGTCTTTTCTTACATCTTTTTATTTTTTCCTTTTTTGCGCCCAATTTTGCATCACAAATTTACACCATTATTTGCATCATCATTTGGCATCTTAATTTGTAACATCTTTTTCTTATTTTTAGCACTCAACTTTGCATCTTATTTTACATCTAGTTGTCTATCTTTTTTTGCATCTAATTTGGTGTCCATTTATGTGTCCTTGTTTTTGCCCAATTTGATATCTTTTTGTATGCCATGTTTTGTTCCCTTCTTTGTGTCAACTATTGCACATTTTTTCACTTCTAGTTTAAAACACTCTGTATGTCATTGTTTGCATTTTGTATTAATTCCTAGTTTAACATCCAATTTTACTTTCAATTTTGCATCCATGGTTACATCCGCATTTGAATTCTTATGTAGAGTATATTTTTATTTACATATATGACCCCCTTTGTAGATTCATTTTACTAATTTCAATTGCATAGTGAAATATATCATAGTTTCTAAATATCATTAAAGAAGATATCACAATTCAAAATCATTTGTAAAGAAATTCAAGGGAAATTGACAACATCCATCCAAAAAAATAACAATGTCATCATATACAATGATTCATTGACAATTTTCAACACATATGTATAAAATAGCAACATAATACTAATAAGATCAGTATTATTTTTAATCAAAACAACTAAAATTCAAATATGATTAACAGATCAAAATATTTCATGGATATCATTATTCTACGATAAATTAACAACATACATCCAAAGATGGTAATATCACCATACATTATAATTCTCTATCAAAATAATGATGATACTTTCCAATATATAAATCAAATAAAAATATAATAATGATAATATCATCACCATCTTTAATCAAATCAAACTCATCATATGATTACCAAATCAAAATGTTTCATTGATATAGGGTAAATTCACAACACCCATCTAAACATAACAATGTCATTCTACACAATAATTTCTTCATAAAAAACAATGCATGTGCATGCCTAACTACCACCACCAATATCATCCTCATGATCATCTTGATCATCCTCATTAGTCTCATCCACATCATCACCAACACCACAACTATCATCATCACCTCCTCCTTCACCACCATCATCCTCACCATCTCCTGATATATGTTGAGCATAGTTTGGATCATCATCGTGATCAACGTCTTGGCAATCATTACTTATAGCATTCTGGCAAAAAAAAATCAATATTAAATGTTAGTATTAATTACATAACACAACGCATGTTTTTGTTATACAATGCTAACCATAGAATGAGGTAAGATATAATATCTAATAGTATTAAAAGATAAAATGAAAATACAGTTCAAAAGTATATTGGAAATCCAACTAAGAATACATACCATAAAGTCCATCCAAAAAACAAATTCAACCCATCTCTTTTGTTGCAACAACTCCTTTCCCAAATGATTTGGAGGTCTTCCATATTTTAGTTCCTATCAATCAGTAAATAGGGAGAAATTAGATAACAATGACTTTCTTCTAGTACAAATTTTATTAAAAAAATATCACATGTTTAATATACTTACAAAGGTTGTTATCAGTGCTTTTAAACCTTTTTGGCCACTACGATGAGTGACTTTTGTCTTGATTAAGCTCACCTTGGATGCCTTGTCCTTAAACATAAACCAATTCAATTTATTTTCACACAAATACACATCTAATATACTTATAAGTATTAAAAAATTCTAGATAACTTTTAATGAAAAATTCAATACCTGAATGCTCTCATCGTCGACCCTTCTTTGTGCATCCAACTTCTCATATGATTTTACAAGTTCTTTCCATACTTTAAAAGGTATGTCAAATGGTCTTTGTTTTAGTCTTTGATCTTGAGGCATTTTTTTAATTTTTCTTGTTTGGTTGCAATGAAACCTCTTACAGTTGAGCAAAATTTGCAATTTTATCTTCTTAACCAACCAACCAATACCAAATTCATTCTCTATGTCCTGTACCACCATCTTTTTTAGGTGAAGTGGAATCTTGGAGAATGTGAGGTGAAGATAATCTCTAAATCGTTGAAGGCGTGAGTCCTTTAGCCTATTTAAGAATTGTTTTCCCGCATCTGTCCTTCTTATCTCCCCTGAAACAGGGTCATACTCTATCTTGGTACCTAAACTACCAATAGATGATGCATAAGCTTAGGATCAACAAGAATTTGCGGTCCTGGGAGTTGCCATCACACAATATGTCTCAACACAATGTTCTTCATTATTGGTGTTTGATGTTAATGACACTTTTTCCGATTTTTTTCTTGATCCAAGAGAGGATGGGGAATTTATCGATTCTCGTAAAGCTTGTTGATTACTTGGACCTAGTTGATTAGCTTCAGGGGATTTTGTTTTAAGAAAATGGATTAGGGATTCAGCATCCAAAGCATGAAGTTTTTTAAGTCCTTCTATCCCCAAAACATCTTCAAGAAAGGACTCTGTTATTAGATTCTTTCCCTGTCCAAGTTTCAATGGTTTACCACAAAGTATAATTATAAAATTATAATTCTAACTTCAAACCTAAAACAAAAAATAAAACATATTATATTATGTAATTATTCTAGAAAAACAAAGTAAGCTTACCTTTTCCGATCCACTTGCACCTCCTTCTCCACTTTCCATATGCCCAAAGTAGAAGAGATCAATAGGAAAGGATGTTATCCCTTAAAAAACAAAGGATTGTAGGTGAATAATCTCAGAATGGCTCTCTAGGGCAAAATTTGCAGACAACTTAGTTAAAAATCCAAGTGACAATTTCTGTTTTGACAATTTCTTCATTTGTTGGTATTAGATTCTCTAGTCCTAGGTGATAGAATGGTTCAGCTCTTATGGTGTCATGTTTATAAAGGACCTCATGCCATTGTTTTCCTCCCTTCATGTTTTTTCCTAAAAAAACATTACCCTTTTTACATAATTACAAAAAATAAACAACATCGGATTTTTACATACTTACATAATACAAACAACAACAGATTTTTACCAATTAGAAATTAGATTTACCAAATTTCTAAATGTTATTTTAATCTAATTACAAAACATAAACAACAACAATTTTTTACATAATTACATAATACAAACAACAACATATTTTTACCAATTAGAAATTTGATTTTTATCAAATTTCTAATTGGTAAAAATCTGCTGTTGTTTGTATTATGTAATTATGTAAAAATATATTGTTGTTTATCTTTTGTAATTATATAAAAAACATTTAGAAATTTGTTAAAAATCCAATTTCTAATTGGTAAAAATCTGTTGTTGTTTATAAAGGAACTCACTAAAAAAACAGTTATAAAAGACTTCATGCCATTGTTTTTCCCACTTCATGTTTTTTTATAAAAAAAAAACATTTCTCTTTTTACATAATTACAAAATGTAAACATCAACATATTCTTGTATAATTACATAATACAAACAACAACAGACTTTTACTAATTAAAAATTATATAAAAATCTAATTTTTAATTAGAAAATTGATACAAACCTAATTTTTAATTAGAAATTTGATAAAAATCTAATTTCTAATTTGATAACAATCTAATTAGAAATTAGATAAAAATAATGTCCTGGCATCACCCATCCTAGTTAAAAGAAAAGCAGTAGATCTTTACCAATTAGAAATTAGATAGAAATCTAATCTATAATTTGATAAAAATATCATTTCTAATAGAATACAAATCTAATCAGTAATTAGATAAAAATCTAATTTCTAATAATTCCCTAGCATCACCCATCCTAGTTAAAAGAAAAAGCCTCATAAAAGGCAGACCCTAAAAGCAGCTGCTAGGAAAAATCTACTAGTAAAAATTTATAAAATATTACTAAGGGAATACAGAAGGTGTTATTCCTAGAAGGAATAAGTCTATGCTCGAGAGGAGTTGGTGGTGCCAGCTTGTTGGTTGGGAGGAACAAGCACTATCTCATATATTTCCCAAAGGAATTTGTAAGTTTTTATTTGTGCTTGATAATAGACTTAAGCTTATTGTGAAGTGGTAGATTGGTTTGTTTTCACAACAAGGTTATTTTGGTCAAATCATTGTTGCGGTATCTAAAATTATGTGAAACTTATATGAGTTTATTATCTGCATTAGGATTTCTAGGAAATCTACGTATGTGAAAACCTTAATGCTGTAATATTTGCCCATTGTGACATGAATTAATGTTTGGATCTTGATGCTGAAATGTCACAGTTGTGTCTTTGCCTACAATTAAACATATATATTTTGTAATATTTTACATATATATTTTGTAAAATTTCCTCTCTCCATCCCTGCTAATGATGTTGGTATCCAGCTATGCCAATGATGTTGGTATTGGAGTTGCCCAACACAATGCTAGTTGTTATGCATATCTCATCAATATGGATTATTAGGAATTTGTTCCATGGGTTGTGGGTGTCAATAGCCCACCAATGGTGTTATGGGTTGCAATCTGATTCAGTCCCTGCTGATTCACATGCATGGGGAACTTGAGCCTCTATAGCTAGTGGGGAGCATGACCTCACTAGGGCAGGCTTTCTTATCTACTCTCCACTGTGTCTTGAGTAGTTTGCACCAAATATTCATGGTCCAATACTGGGTGATTGGGAGTTTTTTTTTTGAACATATTGAAGGCCAACCCTTTGTTCTGCGAAAAGGTGATGCATTGAATGATAGAAAACCAACCATACTATAATTCCCATTTATGTTTAGTTGACAATTTCCATAAATTGCAGGAAGTACTTATTTATTTGTGTTTTGTAAGTCACTTGTTGTTTCTTTATCAGATGAAATATAATTGATATCTCATCCCGCATAAATAGTACTACATTCATGGTTTGTAAAATGATCAATGATTTATATCAAACCTCAACACTCTTGGAGAGCAATGGAATCTCTCACTTTGACTTTGTTCTTGTAATATTATTACAATAATGTGTGGAGAAACATGGTTTGCTAATGTGTTAAATAAATTGTTAAAATATAATTATTTAAAATTGATTAATTAAGGAAGGATTTCCTTATGGATCCATAGCTTTAGGGAAAACTTGCTTGCTTACTAGTGTGCCATGAAATTTGAGCCACTAGTTGAAGGCCAATAGAATCCTAGCAAGGGTATGGTGAGATAAGACTAGGGGTAGCCTATTGCATGTTGTGGGAAAAATATAGCTAGCTGCATTGATTAATTGATGAAGGATTTCCTTATGGATCTAGAACTTTAGGAAAACTTGCTTGCTTACTAATGTGCCATGGAAGTTGAGAAACTAATTGAAGGCCAATAGAATCTATCCTAGCAAAGGTATGGTGAGATAAGACTAGGGATAGCTTGTTGCATGTTGTGGGAAAAATATAGCTAGCTACTTTGAAGTTTCTAATATAGTACGCTTTAATGCGTCACTTTCTTTTTGATTATCTGACTTCCTTAGAAGGTCAAGAACATTTTGGCTCGAAAAAAACAATTTATAAGTAGAAATTAAACATCTCAGTACATTATAATATAAAAAACTAGTAAAAGCTGGTGGACCAACAAATAGATAAACTACTTAATAAAAAAACTTGAGCCAAAACCTTACCTTGATAAAGATGTTGGCTTGTTTGAACAAGAAACTTAGACATGTATGCGGCACTGTCAAATACAAATGAGTTTGCAGAAGCATAACCTATAAAATGCCTTTAGGATCTCCTCCTCCCAGTTTTCCTCTTAAATTCATTTGTAAATTTGAATTCAGAACGTCTTGCAAAAGAAACAACTACTTACTACAAAATGGCTACAAACAAATCAAGCATATGATATCAACAATCTAAGCATGAAGTATTTTCAACTGAGATAAAAGGACGCACAATACTGATAAATTGAACTTCTTACAAGGATCCATAGTTTTCATAGATTAGATATTTCTTTCAAGTCCAAATACAGTGAAATTTAATACCTCTCTCAGATTCATAGTACTGTTTTGTGAGCATGTCCTAACCACCTTTGAATCCACAAAGTTTGCCTGTTCAAGAGCCTTTTTTCCCTTGAGAATCCATGTTCACTATTCCTCTTAGAGATGAGTCCCATTTAACACTATCTGCATGCCACTGGTTCATTGAACCCATTCCTACTGCCTGCTAGAGCATGTGCCTAGGGGGCATTCTTAGCATATCATTTCCAGAACTTTCACTTGAACCAGTATTCATTTTACTTACTCGACTATATCACCATCGATTCAGTCATATTGATCGATTTCAGAGATCTGGGGACGTAACAATTTCCATTGATTGTACTATGTGTCAATCATTACTATAGTTTAGCATTTTATATGTAATGGTAAAAAAATTCAAAGATGACTTATGCTACATATTATAATTTCAATATTTAATTAAGATAAGATGATGAGAAAAAAATGGGAGTCATACTTAACAAATAAACAAGGAACAATTGCTAAATAATAAGAGGTCTCTATGGTCATGTTGTTACCTCATTATATGTGGTCTGACATTTTCTCTCAACCTTCTGACTGACTGGACATAGTTAAACAATCGACAACACGTGAAACAAACCCCTGAGGCCAATGTGTAATACAAATATAATTACAAGAATGCCCTAAGGACACCATGTATAACAAAAAGAAACATTATTTACCAGTGGATCGAGATTTTTTTTGAGCTAGTCAACCACAATGATTAAACAGAACTCCACACATATTAGCTACCCACATTCTCTCCATGGTTGGAGAGGTCCACACCTAGCTTGCATTTTACCTCCCTCTATGCCCCATGGCTTCCATACGAGAACAAACACATACGAATCTACTATCGATTTATATCAATTCCATTACCTCCAACAACATAAAGACATCCATCCATCAACATGTACCAAAAGAAAATTTCAGTCAGGAAAAGAAAGAGAATAGGTGAATTGTGAGGATACACCTTTCATGTTGAACAGTCGGAGTCCCCTCTCACCTTTCTCCCCACCATTGACTCTAGGAAGTCTTTTTCTCTTCTTTGTGCTATTCAAGTGCAAAGGTACAACTGATCAGTAATGCTCTATCTCAAACATGACAAATACACAACCCCAAGAAGCCAGCAACATAGAGTAATGAATGAGACTCACCCTATAGTATCTAAAGAATCTAAGTCCTGCTGATGAATATCTAAACGTTGTACCCTTTCCATATGATTGTTTCTAGAAGGTGTTGCAATTGCTGCATCACTACCTCTTGATACACCACTTCCACTTTCCGCAATTGTATTTGAAGGATATTCTCCCTCCCCTTGCTGTAGAGTTTATTTATTTTCGTCAACATTCATTCCTGCACTGGATAAAGTTAAACATTTGCTCAAATTAAGAAAGGAATTAAATATCTAGAACTTTGTTAAGAAAGAAGACTAAATACATTTACAATCCAAACTGCCATTAACAGTTGATAGTAATTGGCAAGCATGATCCTTCATTAGCAACTTTTCTCTTCTTATTAAATCCAAACATGTTTCTATAAATAGAAGGCTATCCACTTCAACACCTTCATTGAGCTGGTAATCAGTACTATGATTCGATGTGTTTTTCCCACTGCAATATTATAAAATAAGTTTGTATTGTCAAGACCTGATGTCTTCTACAAGGGCAGAGGGGAAGAATTAGAAGGTAGGAGTAAATAACAACCAAGGAGAGGCCTAACTTATTGAGCCTTATTGTATCCAAATATATAAAACTTCTGAAACTTGATTGATTTTCCTCATTCTGCAATTTCTCACTATGATTTGGATGATAGTAATAAAAGCATGTCTTTGTTTAGAATCTCTCTCTCGCGGGGGGCTTACCTCATAGAAAAACTTTTAGTTAAACTTCAATTTCAGCATCTCCAAATGAGGCATGAACAACTCTTGAAGAAAACTGGGGTTGCACGAGTAAAATTAAAATCCCTAGAGTATCATTTTGTTTCTGTCTATTTCTAATCCTTGGCACTGACTGAAACGATTCCAGAAAAGAATTGGGACCAAATAAATGGCCTTCAACATGTTTCTATATGTCTTATCTAGATTCTAAAATACAACAACGAACACATATTGATCTTTTGGAAACATAGAAAACATAACAACACACTTCAGCGGATTAGTAATTTGTCAAATATGAAGGTAGATATTTCTCATCGTAGTTTGCATTATGGTCCAAGTTCAATTTAAGTAGCATGTTAGTTTTAAATTTCTTATGTGGAGAGGCATTGTAGATCGGTTGTACTGTTCTTTTGTCTTACAATATATTGTCATGTCATCTCTGAAGGCCAGTTTCAATAATTCTATACTATTAGATATGTGGAGGATAAAACTTTTCAAGAGGTCAAATAGGCATCTACATGACTTAAATAAATATATAAAGTATTTTATTTATTGTAAGTGAAGAGTTTCATAAGTTAGATGGCCTCCTTACAATAAGTTTCATATTTGGATACAAAATGTAGAATTGAGTAGAATTGGAGTTTCATAAGTTTCATAACTTATAATACATGACATATTTTATGTGTCCTATTTAAAAAGTTATACCAATGCCTAGTTTATATTGGGTTTCCAGTTCTCAATGAGGAAGGCCAAATGGTATTATAACCGTAAAGCATTTTGCACACCTAAGCCAAATCACTAAGATTTGGACAAATAATTGAATACTTAGTAAGGTGAAGAAACCTATCTTGGGGAAGCCAAAGGTAATGAGTGGATAAGGGTGGAAGAGTTTCATTATCTACCAAGGAGGATGACTAATAACTAAGTTCGCTTGGAATATTGAATCAACTCCAAAAACATGGCAAAAAGGTTGGCTTTAGGCATTGGTCTGCAATTTTTTTAGAACTCTAGCATCAAGTGCCATGGGGGTTCAATGGTCATCTTAGGCATTATGAATACGGTCATAATCCCAAGAGCAATTAATATCAATAGGTTAAACCTTTGGAATAAAGAAGTGATTAAATCTTTTGAAATCATTTATTTTACATGTTTAAGGGGAGGTATAATTTCAACCGATGTCTTTATTGATTCAATTTTTGAAGCAACTTCTGGTAATGGCAGGTTTTAGACTTTGGCTCAGGCATATGGATCACAAATTAGTAGGATTGTTCCTATTCAGAGTTTTTCTCTTTTAACCAAATAACTCCAAGTAAACTCCACTTCATAACAATTCTATGGCTTCCTTGTCACAAGAAGAGTTTGAAAGTGGTTATTGTAACTTTGGTCATACAGCTACCAATTAGCTTCTATGAAAAGCAGATTGGATAGTACTGTTTCATTCATTTGAATTCAAGGTAAACCTCTTCCAAATTGCAAAAACATATAAGAGATATCAATTTGTTATAAACACTACATCTTTAGCTCCCTCTGTTGTCTGTTGTGAACTTTTCATTTAGCTAGCCAACCTGTTATTTTGCTAGCCAACCTGTTATTTAGCTAGCCAACTTGTTATGTCAAATTAAACTAACTCAATAGGAAATTTTCTAAACTGATCCTTAAATGTCAACAAGAAATCGTTGGAAGAATCAGCTTTAACCAGACATTCCTTCCTCTTCTTCTTTCTATGAGCCCTCTTTATTCTAGCACCAATGGAAGTGGTGGCTACAACTTGATGATTGGTAACAGGAAGGGTACTTTCATTATTTTCAATAGTATCATGGACTACCTTTGTAGCCTTTTGTTTTGCAGCTTCTTGATGAATTAAAGAGGGATCAATGGCCAGTAGGAGCTAATAGTAGAGCTAATAATAGTTTTCTTTCAATTTAAAGAAAAAATATCTAATCCACAAGGTGCAACCCAAGGAGGAACTACTAGAATAGTCACCATTGTCACCAAAGTAGCCTATACTCTCATTTTTGGTTGACTCTTCCCCAACTTAAGGACTACATACCTTTGTCTTTCATGATCACTGGAGGCTGCTTCAAAGCCTTCTTCTTGATCTCACAGTCTTGGGAATTGTTATTGCCTTCAAGATTTAATTGTGGGCTTGCTTCAAATGATCCAAGACACTTCAAAATGCCTCTATTCAGGATACCAAGCTAGAACAAGGCACTAGTATATTTTTATTTTTTAGCCATAAATCTACGATTTCCACTCTATGTTTAACAGGTTGTGAGTCTTGGTTCAATGTGGATATTTAAAGGGCTTTGCACTGCCAAGGAAAATTCCCTCTAAGTTTAAGAGGCAATGAAGCTTGGTTCAATTTGGATATTTAAAGGGCCTTCTGCTACCAAGGACAATTTCCAACTTGCCATATCCATTAAAAAAGGGGTAGTGGTCTGTATTTCTAAGGTTCAAACATGTCGGGTTGCTTGACATCAGTGGATATCTTGAATCATAGGTTTGCTCGAGGATGCCTTTCTTGCTGCACATTCAACACATACACAACATTTCTTTGGGCTGCTATAACAAATATATTATTGTTGTGCAAAGTTTGTTTCCAAAGTGTTTGTGAATAAACACATGCTTGTGTAGTAGTTTGTATTGATTTTCTTGAATGAAAGTTTCATGTGTGTGTTTGTGAGCAATAAACAGTCCATAATGCTTGGCAACATATTCCAACTATTCTTATGTGCATTATAGCCATGTTATGTGAGTTTTAGCACTGAAATGTCTTATTATCTTGGGAATGAACAGATGAGTAGAACTGCATTCTAAATGGTTGATAAAATGGTGTGCATAAGTTATTCTTCACGGTTTATGCCCACTTCAACAAAGAAAATGCAAATCTGGGTTTTCATAGCAATATTTGACATAATGTTTATTTTTCTCATTTAGAACCAAAAGTGGCAATTCCATAGTATGTTTGGAAATACTTGAAAGACATGTAATACTTTTTCTTTAATTCAGATGAAGTGTGACTGTCATCATTAATGGTCTTCATCAACCTTTAGTCATTCACTGATTGTAAAATATTTAAAGAATAGTCACTTAGAATTAATTTTCTGTTTCATGCTTCAACCCACTAAGATCAGGGTCTTTTCATAATAGTTGCAATCTGTGGATAGTTTCAATGATTACTCTTTCAGATTCAAGAAAATAAATGCATGAATGCATTCAAGTGTTGGTTCTGAAATGTTGTTATTTAAAACTGAAACTTAGATTGGCTGTTTGTAAATTTATTACATGCATTTCACATCTGAATAGATTGTACCTTATCACTTGGAATTACAACATAAGAAAGTCTTGGTTTTGTCACTTAGGTTTCCAAGTAGTTTTCCTATGAGATATATTGTTGAATGTATGAAGAGATGATGTAAGAAAATCACCTAGTAGTTGTCTTGTTGAGCAATTTGCAGCAATTGATAGAGCCAAGTGTTGCCTCTATAGGTAGTATAAGATAAACATAGAAACTTTACTTCCTTTTATGGTTATCGCCATTGGGATATATATAGAAAGAGTCTTGTGCAGGGAAGCCTCCCTTGTGGTGATAAGATAAACCTTGAAGAGTGTTATCTGCTAGGTTGGACCAGGCAAAAGCTAAAGACCCCATGGCCCAATGTACAAGACACTCATAATTTTTTTTTACAGAAGACCAGCAGTCACCATGCACTTGTTGACCATTTCTCTCTCCTCTCTATTCTTCTCCCTCAAATTTCACAACTCTGTGGGGAATTGTATTAAATGTCACTAGTATGAAGACCTTTTATAAAGGGCCTAGACAACTTGGGACTCGATCGTCAAGTGAGTACACTCTAGAGTGTTTTTTCACCTAGCTAATTATTCTTGCTTTTCAACAATGAATAATTAACTGAGTTTTTTCAATCACCTACCTCCAAAGCTGGAGTGGCAGCTTTGATAATTGAGCCCTGGGTCCATCCTAATGCCTAGAGTTGATGTATATTACCATACTAGGACATATCTAAAGTGTCATGAAATTTGATTAGGAATTTTTTAATTTATTAAAAATTCACGCAAAATGGGATTGTTAATTAAATTGCTCAAATTTTTTAGATAAATGAGCCTAAAAGATGTTGGGGCCTGGGGGTTTATAAGTACTTAAAAAATATTCTCTCCACACCAACATTCTTCTAGAGTCCATTTTCAGAGTCAAAAGATGACTTTTAGCCCCTCAAAATCCAATTTTCCTATTTTAGTGGTATAAAGTGGTGACAAAAATTGAAAAAAATAATAAATGGTGCACAAAATAAATATGTCACCAAGTGGAAATGATGTTGAAAAACAAAGTGAATTAAAATACTAAGTTAATGATGACTTGGATAGCCACATAAGAGGGCCAAATCTCAGTGCCAAGTGGAGGGGCGATTTTTTGCTTGCTACAATAGATTGGGGTGACCAAATCCCACCAAATGTGGTCCATGTTCAGTTAGAAAGAGGGCCGAGTCCATCAAGTTGAGTGCTGGCAGTCAAAGGGCAGTAAAAATGGGAGTTAACTCCCCCGATCTAGCCATATGTTAACACATAACTAGTGGCCATCTATTACAACCCACGCAGGGCAGCCAATAAACTCCACGCACAACCCTGTACATATGTCATTTATTGGAGGATTATTCATAGTAGTTAAGCACAAGTTTTGAGGGAGTTTGTCTTCCATTCTCTACACTCATCTCATATGTGGCTAGCATCTACACCAATGCACATATCTCAAGAAGAATATGCTGCCAGCAGAGGAGATGCTACAACAGTTTGACTTCACACTTGGGAAGCCCTTGTGCCACATGGAGAATTCAACCCTTATTAGGATTTCCACTGCCATGCCACTTGCTAGATCACTTCTTCATTGGGATTTTCTCCCAAATATGCATAAATAAACCCACAGACCTCTCATTCTCTCATAGTTGGGAAGCTAATGCTTGGGTATATGCTGTGATTTTATTATTTCACATGATAATAAAGAAAAGTCTTTGAAGGTTTTATCTTAGCATGATGTTGGTGATCTTTTCTTGATGCAAGGTATATTTGTGTTTTTTTGAATTGTTTTTGTTGCATTTATTTTGGTCGAGCAAGGTCCAAATAGGGGCAGTATTGCCTAGGAAGAGGTAGACAACTATTTGACTATCCTCTAATAGTAGTGCAAATTTGAATAGATTTCATTGTGTGTTTGTGAATAACACAAGTTATTTTTTTCTCTTTTCCAAATCTATTCCTTGAGTTTATTAATTGTTGGATGCAAGTATCTTAAGTGAAGCACAGGTTACTTTTGAAAGATTGAAGGTTTGGTGAAATTGTTGGTCATATCAACCAACCTTCAAGAGCTAATGAAGTCATGATCTTGCCACCATTAGGGGCAGCCAAATACATCCAAAAGGAGGACATTGAATCTAAAAAATTCTTCCCTCAAAATCCTAATTATTTTCTCTTGGTTACCTTATTTATGGATTCATTGAAAATTTAAGCTATTTGAAGGCTATTTAGTGGCTGACCTAAAGGCCAAAAATCAGCCAAGAAGATTTGGTTTAACCCAACATTTCTTGGCTGCCATAGGGTAGAGTTTTATTCAAGTTTTAATATAGTTAATTTGTTAATTTTTTCTAATTGAGTTTGATCACTAATATAGTGGATGCCCAAGCTTGGCGTCTTTCACATTGGGTTTTGCTAACATTTTTTGCAGGTATCAAGTGCCTCCTAAAGCTGATTTGTCTCTCCTCTTTTGGATTGATATTGGGTAGCAAGGAACTTACTTCTTGGCAGATTTACTGTACCTAAGAAAGATGAATTTTGTTGCATTTGAGTGGCCAGATTTTCCCTTTTTGGATTGATAAATGGTGGTTGTACTAGAAGACCTAAAACTTCATTTTGAGATGATTTTGGGGCAGCTTTTGAAAGGGAAAGAACATTTATGGATTTGGACAACAAGGACAAGCAAACTCTTTAACTATTAGACCCTTTCATTGTACCTTCCATAGTGGTTCTACATTCCAAGGATTCTTCATGGATTCCCTATTTTGTAACTCATTTAGACTTCTCTTCTCATCCATAAAGGGAGTTCTAAGTTTTGTTGGGTTTTGATCTTATCATTGAGTGAAAGATCAAACCAAACTTTGTAACTATTTCCAATTAACATCTAGTTTGATTTTTTAATCACTTCTAACAATTGGAAGGAGGTATCTCTCCCTTTTGAGGGATCATTTGTAAAATTCCTCCAAAAAAAACTTCCTTTCCATCCCTCATTTCATAAGAGGGAATGAATATAATACAGAGGCACTTGTTCTTGGGAGCTTGGTGACCTTTTCTCCTTGGCATCCAACTCTTCCTGATTTGCGAAAGGTCTCCATGTGATTGATTGAGTGGTTTGGCTTTGTCACTTAACACTAAGTAGATTAAATGAACACTAATTACTTTCATTTTCATTCTCTTTTTTTCTTTCATTTTATGCATTATAGTTCATGTGCTCTAAACTTCACATGCAAAATACTTAGATGAGTCTTGTGAACTATTTTAATTTATTTTGAACATTCCATTTTCTTATAGTTTGTATCTTGCTTTATTGCAATTCCAAATCCATTTGCTTATTTGCATAAGTTTCTCTTCTTCCTTTAATAAAGGCATCATTTATTTATTGAGGCATCTTTATCACTAGTTTGGAAATGGCAAATCCTTTCATCTCTTTTTGAGAAATTAGTAGATTTGAATTTTTTTGCACTTAGAGGAAATTAACCTCTAGCTTAATTGGTTGTATAGTTTTATAGGGCTCCTCTTCACCCATTTATTTTCCAAGCTTGGAAACCGTAAACACTCGACTTGCTAAATTAGTTTGGGCATGCCCAATGTTGGATCTACTTGCGAGTGGGTTGACTTGAAAAATTAGTTGGATACTCATTAATGAAGCTAAGCTTCTCCATGTTGGATCTCCTTGCAACCATCCTTATATTTTCTTGGATAAAGTTTTGGATCCTCTACCCTCAGTTCAGTTAAGAACCGGAAAGAGCCAACTAGAAACTATGTCTAATGGGAGGAAAAGGTTCCAAGGTATTTTCCAATGTTAAAGGATACAATAATTGTCTCAGATAATCACAAAATTCTTCTGCTAGAAGTGGTTAGCTAATAGAATGTTTGAAATTCCTCTACCCTAGGATAAAATAACGCTAACCTAGCAATAGAATGTTAGGGCTTATAATAATCCATTCATTAACAATACTGGAAAATAACTCTACACACAGAAAGTTTAGGGGATTCCATCAGTTGTTCACATAATGTGTATAAATAGCATGGATAATGTCAAAGTTGGTGAGGGTAATCTCAGATGGATCAACTAACCTTTGTGCTGCATCTTTATAAGCCACGCAGATTTGTCCCACTGCCTCCCCAACCCATGCACTTTCCTTCTCTCTTGCCACCGATAGCTTCAATCTACGGATGATCTAGTATTGCTGGCCCTTTTTCGTTCCCACCACGTCTTTTTTTGTTTCTGGTTATCCTCCCAATTCCCCTACTTCCACCTTTTTTCCTATTCCAAATTGAGGTTTTCCTAGAGCAAATGATTTATGGTCAGCATATTGAATATGGGAGCGAGATCCATAGGTTCCAGCACTGGCCCTTTTTTGTTCTCACTGCGTCTTTTTCTGGTTATCCACCAAATTCCCCTCCTTCCGCCTTTTTTCCTATTTCGAAATTCGGAGCGAATCGGGGTTTTCTGGCACGAATGATCTATGGTCAGTGCATCGAACATGGGAGTGATATCCATTGGTTTTAGCGCTAGCCCTTGGTTCCCATCACGTCTTTTTTAGGTTATCCTCCCAATTCCCCTCCTTCCGCCTTTTTTCCTATTTGAAATTGGGGTTTTCTGGAGTGAATGATCTATGGTTAGCGCATTGAACATGGGAATGAGGGCCATAGGTTCCAGTGTAGTTAGGGCAAGCCAAAAAAAAAAACCTATTTATTGGCCATGTATATTTATTTCTTGAAATTACAATAATGCCTAGTAAATACATAAATAAATATATATACATATTCATCATCTCCAATTAACAACTACACATTAAGCAAGTTAATGCACTCCTATATGGATAAAAATTCTTATTATCTTTCATGAGTTTCTTCAAAGATTTAACATATTATTCATCAACTTTGGATATTCATCATCTCCAATTAACAAATATACATTAGGCAAGTTCTTGCACTCTTATATCGATAACATGCTTATTATTTTTCATGAGTTTCATTCAATATTTAACATATTATTCATCAACTTTGGATTGGGCGAAGATGAATTCTAGTATATTACCAAGTGTACGTTTTTTCTTCAATTGTAGTTTTTACTTTCATGATTAATTTGGTTGTAGTTTTTACTTCCACGATTAATTTAGTCTAAGTTCTCTAGGTAGTCATTAATGATCTATTCGGTGCTATGTGGGGGTTTTATTGTTCAACGAATCTGAAGTATCTATGTTACATTGGGATCTAGTGACCTTGCCAAAAAACCCTAGCAAACATCTTTGGAACCATCTACTAGCACTAGTTGAACTTGAGATTTCCCAAAAACTGAAAGGAACAAATAAGGGTTGCTTTTCCAATCCACTCATAACCTTATCTACTTTGGTGATGAAGGGAAACCAACTATAAGATATCAAACACCTTCCCTCATGCATAGTGTGCATAAAGGCTCTACCCCTGTAAAGGTTTGAACATGTGTTTTTTACATTGTAGTGCCCATAGTTGTACCATTTATACTTTACTCCCGTCTCTTTGGGAGGAATATATCACTTAGGCATCATTTTAGGATTTATTGATTTATGCAATAATTATTTTAGTCATTATTGACTTAGGTTGGAAATGCCATAGTGTTTTTTTCCAATAAGAAAAAAATATCATTTGTGTATTAATATTAATGCAAAGGTGTAATTTAGATCATCTAACATATATTAAATATACTTCACATGTATGACATGGTAGTATAATATGTTCAACATCTAATGTTCTGTAAATATCGAAATCTCCATAGGATTCAAACAATTTCACGAGAGTCTACTACCGCTATGTTCCTAATGTACATTCAAACTAGATAAGCAACTTGATATCCACGTTGAAAACTAGTATCCAAAATTCAATAGATATGACCCTAATAATCAGAAGTGTAGATCTGCATGAAAAGTTAAGACTTCAACTTGGGTTCAATCATTATCATAAGAGTGTCACAACAATGGTGGAGAATTTCATAACTGAAAATGCAAATAGCTAACATGAAAATTAGAATGGTTAAAATAATGGAATAAGAAATAAGACTATAACAATTCCGTAGATGACTTTAATAAAAAAGTGTTATCATTGTTGTGTATTGCAGGTGCTAGGAGAGGCCATGGAAACAAATGAATTTATTTCCAATGAAGACACACAACATGATTTAGGGCATTAGGTACTTAAATATTACATTAATTTATGAAATATAATAAAATGAAATTTAGTTTTTGATCCTTGTTTTCCTATACCTAGTAACTTATATAATTTATTATTCAAACTTGAAAAAAAATAATGCATGTCGTTGATTATTTTAGGTGGAAAATGTGTTTGCAACAAATACAAATTTGAACCCTTTTACTGTAAAACAACCAAAATATGTACACAAGGGTGGGCCCCATACTGTTAAAGCACATCGTATGAGAAAGTGGGTGGAAGAAGATATGACAATTGAGTCTACAAATACAATAGAAATTGGTGGAAATGAACAAGAGGTT
>APFE031084193.1:1048-24636 GCA_000404065.3 Pinus taeda
ATCAATACACCAGTATTTTGACGTGGTTAAAACCCTCAGAGAGGGAAACAGTCCACGGCCTGTGCAACGTGGCTACTACAGGCAATTTATTAATAAAAGAATGAAAATTTACATAAGCTTCTCTCATGCACGGTGAACCTACAAATGACCCTCCATGCGCTTTAAATAGAATTCATGGACCAATCGGGTGTCAAGCCACGGATCAAGTGTCGGTAATACCGGGGAGAGAATGAACCGTCGGATCACTACATATCGTGACCGTCGGATTGTAAGTTACAAAATGTACAACGGTAAAGAAACACACTTTACCTAACTCTATACCTAACTCTATACTAGACCAAGTTGAACTTAACTATTTCCTATGTGTCGGAATATCCTAACAAGAGGCTGGGAGCTAGAGAGCCTAGAGGAGGAAAACGAATAGACAACGCCGATTGGCTGAAAAGCCACAGAATGACAGAGACAAAAAAAATAGCACTGAGACAAGAGTGCAGAAAGCTAAGCCAAAGTAGGGAGCAGAGGCAAAGAAATCATAGACAATGAAGAGCTAGAGTTAGATCCAAGAGCCAGAGCCGAGAGCCATAAGAACTGAGAGCTTCAAGAGCCAGGGATAAAATGGTATCTAAACCCATTGTTTCTGTGTAAAATAGTGGAGTTGAGCCAAGAGCTTGTAAAAGGACTTTACCATAATTCTAGAGAGCCTAGTTGAGTTGACTAGAGCTCATGGAGACATAGCCCAAGAGTTTTGGGTGAACTCCTAATTAAATTGCTATCTCATGTGTGTTGTTTTATTACTGCAATATCTTTGTTTTAGTTGTTGTTATATCTGTTCAAGCAAATAGACTTGAAAACACATAAACAATCAACAATAAACATAAGAATACACCTTGTTTCAAACATATATTTAATTCCGCATTGGTTAATTATAAAGACTTGGGAATATTTGAAGCTTTGGAAGTGGGAGAGGTTCTTGAAAATTAGGCAAGAAGCCTAAGTGCCGCATTTTTAGATCAAGTGGTATCAGAACATGAGATTGATTAACCTCACCTTCAAAGAATGTTATATCAGAATGCTTGATTGACAGAGCAAAGATTGCTTGTCTGAAAGGTGTTTAAATAGTCAGAGGTTGATTGTATGCTTATTGCATACTAACTATTGTTTGAGTTTGCAAAGGTGAAGGGAAATTTGTTGATAGCTCAATCCAGGAAGGACAAGAAGGAAGAAGGGCTAAAGGAATTTTTCTATTCCAAAGGACCCCAAAGCAATCCTTGAAGCACAAGAAGTTTGTTGCAAAAGCTTGCTTAACAAAGCACTTTATTAATCTTGTTTGAATTTCTTTTGCTCATTGGTATAATGACAATTTCTACAAGTGAATCCTCAAATTTCTCCTTCATCACAAAACTCTATGATGGAGACTTGAAGCAAGACTTGTTCATTATGATAGACAAGGCGAGAGAAATGTATGAAGATGGAAGGGAAAATAGCATACTTAGAGAGCAGTTGAATTCCATGAAGGAAGAGAAGCAGTTGCTTTCCGACAGATTGCAGGAAATGGAGAGGCAACTTCATATTGCAAATATGAATCTGAAAAGGATGCATGACTTGGAGTCACAACTCTTTGTTGCCAAAGAAGCCTTGGTCAAGTATCAACTTGAAGAAGAGGTAAGCCATTCCAGTTTGTCTTGAAATTTCTCTAAGAATGCTTAAATTGGTTCTTTTGAAAAATATTCTAGAGGCATAGGTTCCAAGCTAATGTCCAAGATGGGCTATGAAGGAAAGGGCTTGGGAAAGCATGCACAAGGTATTATGGAACCAATAGTGGTTGAGGAAAGGCCTAAGTATTTGGGTCTTGGCTATAGAGAGTTTTAAGGAGAGAGTTCCAAAGCTTCTATGAAGGCTATTGAAATAGCTCCAAGGAGGAGTTGCATTGTAGAGTATGAAGATTGTGTTCAGGAGGAATGCAATAACTTGAAACATCGTTTGCAGGATGCAAGCGTTTAGAAGCACACACTTGAACCAGAGAGTTACGAAAACTCTGAAAGCCTTGAAGAGATTGATGGTGTTCCAAATGGAGCTACTTCTTCACTCAATTCACCTCCTCATGAAGGTAATAAAGGTGAAAGAGAAAGGTGTAAATCTAGTTCTAATCATCCTCCCTTTTAATTTTGCAAAGAATAATAAATTTCCACATAAATATGGGAAAAGAGTTGCATGTTTCTTTCGTGGTTTGGATAACCATCATGTCTCTAGATGTTGAAAGAGAATTACTACATACAGGAAAATTTTGAAGGAAAAGAAGCAAGAAGCCAAAAGTCCATTGGACAAGGTAAATCATCATGTCAAGGGATGCACATGCAGTGCACTTACTACCATAAGCAAGGACATCTTGCTGCAAAATGTTGGACTTTGAATCCAACGATGCTTCCACAAAAGTGAAGAAAATAGAAAGAGAAGATGGTAGAAATGGAAAGGAAGATTTCATGAATGATGTGTCTTAAGATGATTCACATGATAATGCTGATGTGTAGACAAAGGTAGTACCTTTGAAAAGGATTGGTAATAAGCGGTTAGAGTTCTTATTCGATTAAGATTGCATGTCTATTGACACATCTACATTATATTTCATTTTAACCTCTAAAGTAATTAAGTGAAAATTGAAGTATGAAGTGCATGCATGAGCAGGAGATGCATGAACACATGGATGTTGATGATTTTCTTGTTTTTGAACATGTATGTGTAATTAGTTTGCAGAATTGATTGCTTTGACATGTATGTGATGCCATTTTCACATGGGAGAAGTTAACTTGGTCTCTAAATGGAGATAATGATGAAGTGTTTCATCTTTTGAAAAACAGTCCTAATGGTCTTTTTCTACATACTTGACTTGAAAGGTCATTTGTTTAAATGCATGTTTTGTGGGAATGTTATCTAGTCCATCATTTGTATGCAGATGTAAGACATGGATGTGCTCACAAGATGTGAAAATCTATTTCTTTTGTTGAAGCAGGAGTTTAGACCATCCAGTTGTTGTCTGTGTTTCTGTTGTTGTTAACAATTGTTGTTGACAGCTTTTCAAACATGTACAAATGAAAGCTTTGTGAAGTAGATGTACTTCACATTTGTTTCAGCCACCTTTGATCAATGATTAAGGCGAAAGAGTTCAAACTACCTTCTATGGCCATCTCAGCAGAAGTGCTGCATGAAGGCAAGGAAGAAGACAGTTCTTCCCAGGAAGACCAGCTCGTCTAGGAAGGGAAGTGGTCAGAGAATTTGGTTCAGAACTACTATGCAAGACAAGAGTATGGAAGTTGAAAGAAGAGGGTGATGTTACTCTCATTTGTTGTTCAAATCAGTATATCAGTCTTTTGGAGACCAAAATTTCTTTTAGTGGGAATGCGTGATCCAAAATGGGTTTTGGATAGACTCTTAAGTCTAAGTGTTCCTCATAGAGGTAAATGAAAGTCTAAGGAAATTCTTGAAAATAGGCCCATTGCAGAGATATTTTTATTTTGAATCCACTGCAACTTGAATGGGCAAAAATGGACTTAGGATGCAGAAGTTATCACCAAAAGAAGATGCCCTATGTTCTTTAGAATGAGAAGAAAAATCCTCTAAAATGGGAAAAAAACCCTTATAAAGGGAAATCGCATCGGACCAGGGAAAAATAGCGGACTTAAGCAGAAAGGGGAGAAACCCTTGATCGTCGATTCCCGACATATCGGGTCAGAAGCAGACATGGGATATAACATAAGGATCAGGCTGATGCAATACTGCAATCACCAAAATCAGTAGATCAACATCGGCAAGGGCATGGGACTTAAGGAGGGACCCCTAGCCGAGCGATATTGTGATCGCCGATATCGGCGTTGGCATAGGCCATGCCATATGGAAAGACCCCGGGACTTTGCGATATGCGATTGCGACATGTCACATCTCAATATCACATCGGAGCAACACAAAGGAGTGGGGCCAATACATGTGACTGCGATCACCGAACCCGATGGGATTATAGATGAAGCTTAATATATTTGAGTTCCAAAAAACCGGTTTTTCTATGTATTACCCATTTTCGTTAAATAAACAAAATACAAAGGGAATGCGCCCAAGGTGATGAATCCGGACTCGAAAGGGTTTATAAATGCAAATGTATATTATTTGAATTCCGCCATAAAGTCATTTGATGGTATTTTTAGTATTTTAATGTATTTTTATAAATACAAAAGAAATGTGAATGGGGCAATATAATGGACCCGAAAGGGTTTTATACGCAGCGAGATGTATTTTAAGTTCTATAACAAGTGGGATTTCAGGCTGGCCGTAGGTGGTAAGTGGTTTTGGCCGGGCTTTGCTCAAGCCCATACACTGGCTGCCATGTGGTTAGGTGTCGGAGAGAGAAAACTACCCTTTTCGGGCGGGTAATCTCTGGGCGCATAAGCCACCCGAAATTGATAATAACCGTTGGATCAACGATGACTTGTGATAGCACCCAAATGTAGACCCGAAAGGAATCTAGGGTGGAATTAATTATTTTTGAAGTTCGATAGACTACGTTTGGGCGGATTTTCCCGTGTTTTTGTGTATTTCTCTGTGTAAATAAAGAATGACTATTTTGAGGATTTCAAAGGCACCGATGGTCTTTCTACTATAGAAAAGGTGGCCACCATTCGTGAAGGCATTTAGCGATGATTGCTAACACTCAGAGTAGGATTTGAGTGGACAGAGGCCGGGAGCTAGAAAGCCCAGAAGAGGAAAACAAATGGACAATGCCGATTGGCTTAAAAGACACAGAATGATAGAGACAGGAAAAACAGTGTTGAGACAGGGGCGCAAAAAGCTACGCCAAAGCAGGAAGCAAAGGCAAAGAAAGCAGAGAGAACGAAGAGCCAGAGCCAGAGCTAAGAGCCAGAGCCGAAAGCGAGAGTGAGAGCCGAGAGTTTCAAGACCCAGGGATAAAATGGTGTCTAAACCCATTGTTTCTTTGTAAAACAGTGGAGTTGAGCTAAGAGCTTGTAAAAGAACTTTGCCATAATCCCAGAGAGCCTAGTTGAGTTGACTAGAGCTCATGGAGACGTAGCTCAAGAGTTTTGAGTGAACTCCTAATTAAATCGTTGTCTTATGTGTGTTGTTTTATTGCTGCATTATATCTGCTATTTTAATTGTTGTTATATCAGTTCAAGTAAATAGAGTTAAAAACACATAAACAATCAACAATAAACATAAGCATTCGCATTAGTTAATCATAAAGACTTGGGAATATTTGAAGCTTTGGAAGTGGGAGAGGTTCTTGAAAATTAGACAAAAAACCTAAGTGTCCAATTTTCAGATCAATCATGCGTGAGGAATCACCACCGTCCGCAGAAACTCCCTCAGTGTCTCTTTGGATTTAAAAGCGTCCCAGGTCATGAACTTGGTCACTTCTTCGTCGCTAGCCCATTCGTAAAAGTCTTCCAAGTCTGCCGGGCAGAAGTTTCTCAATTCGACTTGCCCAACACTAAAACTACCACGGTTAGCTTCCATTCTTTGGATCTTCGATTCTCTCAAATGCTAAGTTGTGGCTCAGATATTCAGTGGAAACTGTAATTTGAATGAACAATATGAGCAATGAGTTTGCAGTACTGCAACGCCACTGGAGTTGGATGGATTATAAGATGAAAATGGCCGAATTTATAAACACCGAAAACTGCGCCAATTGCCAGTTAATGTAATGTGGAGGTCGGCAACAAACGCCCATCAAACGCTGACTTCTAAATGGAAGCGTAATCTCTCACTCATTCCGCATGGTCGCCAACAGGAGGTCTGTAGTGAAAAGGAATCATACCACTTTCTGATGTGTTCAGCATAGATACAAAAGGTTTCCCGCATTTCCTTTGCACTTTGGGATAGTTTGAAGTATGTGGACCAAAATAAATATGCCTTTTTATGCGATGAATAACCCCCATGGGCAAATTCCTAACGAGCCATGTGTTTCATCTGCGCAACATATTGGAATGTTAAGAAACGGAACATTTAAAGGTAGGTTGCCAATAAAAGGAGTCACTATGGAGAATGCTTGTATATAAGAGACTCACCACATAATTTTATCTTGCCGTTATAAAATTTGGAGTAATTGTCACTTTAAATACGATAAATGCTCAAAGTCCCCAACAGATATCAAAATATACCATAACAACTCTTCCTAAATATGTTTACAAAGAACTCTTTTTAACCACTATTTTAATATTTAAGTGAGAAAATGGTGCTCTTAATCTTGTAAATGTGCAAGGTCCATGAATTTTTTGGAGGAAATCTTTATAACACTCTTCGAATATGCCTTAGTACCAGCCATGGTGTCTTGTCCTTATTCCAATCTGACACAGAATATGTTTCAAGTTCAGATTAACGAAGTGGAGAAAAAAAGGCATTCCATGGTCTGTATTTAATATCGATATTGATATAATGGATATAATTTAAGTTTTATTTTAGTGTATAGTATAGCATTTTAATTTAGTAATTTTTTTAAATATTTAACTTTTTCAACTTAAATATAATTTTTTTATTTTTAATAATTTTTTTACTTTCAAAATAATTTACAAAAAATATATTCAGATTTATAAGATTAAAAAAAATGGTTATAAATAAATTAAAATCACTAATATTTAAAAATAAATATTTAATTTTGTATATTTGATAGAGTGAAAGCATCTATAACAATATCAATTTGGTAATAATAACGTAATAAAAAAACTTATTAAGAATCTTTTAAAGAAGATTTCCAAAATCGTTGATCCAACTATAGAATCTAGTAACATTGTTAGCTCCCTTAGTCAGAAGTTGTTCGAGAGTAACCCTCTCACTCCTAGGATTTATGGTCTTCCAAAGATCCATAAGAAAGGGGCTCCCTTGTGTCCCATTGTCAACACCATTGGAGGGCTAACCTATCTTCTTGCTAAGTTTTTAGCCAATAAGCTTAAACCTCCTGTAGGTCGGATTGAATCCTTTGTCAAAAATTCGTCTTCGTTTGTCAACGAATTAAAGGGTATAAGGTTGGATCCTGTATATAATTTGGTGAGTTTTGATGTGGTCTCCTTGTACATTAATATTCCCATTAATGAGACAATTGAAGTCATCAAGTGCATTATGGACACAGACACAATTTATTTGGTTTAAATTTGTTTTACATCTACTTTCTTAAATTTTGAAGGTGAATTTTATGAACAAACTTGTGGAGCTGCCATGGGTTCCCCCCTTTCCTCAATAGTGGCTAATCTATTTATGGAGGAATTTGAATCTAAGGCCTTGTTCTCAACTCTATTCTAGCCTAAGCTTTGGAAAAGATTTGTGGATGACGTTTGCGTCATTTAGTCACATGGTTGAGAAAAATTGGACCTCATTTTCCAGCATCTTAACAGTCAATCTAGTTCCATAAAGTTTACTATGGAATTTGAAATTGATAGCAAACTCCCTTTCCTTGACGTTCTTATTTCAAAGAGAGATGATTGTTCTTTCTCCCACTAAGTTTTTCATAAGAAAAATCACACCGAAAAATATCTTCATGTGAATTCACATCAATTCCCCACTCAAAATTTAGGTGTCCTCAACACCTTAGCCACTCGGGTGTTACAAGTTTCTAATGAAAGCCACCTCAATGATAAAAAAACCCATATCCTTAGCGTTTTTAATAAGAATGATTATAGTAAGCGCTAATGTATTAGAGCCTTCCTTATGGATGAAAAAGGTGATGGATTAAAAATGATCTTAAAGATTGGTTTTCAGGGGTGCCTCTTTCGTTTATCCAAGGAACCACAAACAAGATTGCTAAAATCCTGAAGATGCATAAGGTTCCTTCAACATTTAGTCCCCTAAACACTATCTAAAGCTCCCTAAGATGAGTGAATGACCATGTGAATCCTAAAGATGGGAAATATGTTTATGTCATCCCTTGCTCGTGTGGGACATTGTACATTGTTGAAACTGGCTGCTCAATTAATCAGAGGATTCTTGAGCACACAACTGGCATCAAACATGGAAGGTCTCGCTCCTCCGCTTTGACAGAACATGTGGAAAAGACAAAACATCACATCTGCATTGAAGATGCGAGGGTCATTACAAGGATTAATCATTTTCGTCACCATAAGTTTAGGGAGGCCTTGGAAATTGAAAGGAGGCCTATCAATTTGAATAGAGATAATGATTGGAGTATTAGGCGGTGTTGGATCCCTACCTTGCATTCCTAAGTTTTAATAATATTTGATTATTTAATTAATTATTAATTACTTATTTTAATTGAATTGCTAATATTCCTTTATTTATTTAGTCATGTGTGAATTCAAGAGTCATGGAAGTCCAAAGCACATGTAATACCAAAATTCATATGTAATTCCAAAAGTCATTTGGAACTTAAAAATTTGTGGAAGTCCAAAGGTTACTACAAGTTAGAAAGTCAAGAGTCATGATAATATGAAAGGTCACTCCTTAAGTTATAAATAGATCCTCATTTCTCATGTAAAGAAATTTTAACCTTATCTTCTCACATAGAGCATAAGAGAGATAAATTATTACTTTTGGAAAGCAAGTAGTGGCTCCAATGCTCCACTATTAAAGCGAGTGATATTCATTAAATTCATGCATCGTGGGAATTTTACTTAATATATGAAGCCTGATGGCCAACATGTTTTCATACATGGATTATGAATGTTTGTAAGACTATTCCGTGAATGTTTATGATTCATGTTTTCTTTCATTAATACTAAGGTAGTTGAACTATTTTGGTTATTTTAGTGGTTATATTATTGAGAATGTGTTGTAATGGTTATAATGATCATTGCGTCTTTGTGGACTATTCCACTGGGTGTTAGATGAAACATTCCCATTTATGTGTGTCTTTATTATGGTGGTACTATTACCTTTCTCTTAGAGTCTCACTTTTTTCTCCCTTATGCAATAGAAGAACCTTTATGCACCTACAACCGAAGACTCACTAGACACACTTACTTGCTTTTCGAAGGCACATATGCAATTCTCTCTCTTGCTGACCGTTAAATCCAAGCAACATTTTTAATCGAATTATTGATATTCTTTTATTTATTTAGTCATGTGTGAACTCAAGAGTCATGGAAGTCCAAAGGACATGTAATACCAAAATTCATATGTAATTCCAAAATTCATTTGGGACTTAAAAAGTTGTGGAAGTCCAAAGGTTACTAGAAGTTAGAAAGTCAAGAGTCATGATGATATGAAAGGTCACTCCTCAAGCTATAAATAGATCCTCATTTCTCATGTAAAGAAATTTTAACCTTAGTTTCTCCCATAAAGCATAACAGAGATAAGTTATTACTTTTGGGGAGCAACTAGTGGCTCCAATGCTCCACTATTCGAGCAAGTGATATTCATTGGATTCATGCATCTTGGGAATTTTACTTAATATTTGAAGCCTGATGGCCAACACGCTTTCATACATGGATTATGAATGTTTGTAAGACTATTCTGTGAATGTTTATGATTCATGTTTTCTTTCACCAGTACTAATGTAGTTGAACTATTTTGGTTATTTTAGTGGTTACCTTATTGAGAATGTGTTGTAATGTTTATAATGATCATTGCATCTTTGTGGACTATTCCGCTCGGTGTTAGACGGAACATTCCCATTTATGTGTGTATTTATTAAGATGGTACTATTACTTTTATCTTAGAGGCTCACTTTTTTCTTCCTTATGCAACAGAAGAACCTTTATGCACCTATAACCAAAGACTCATTAGACAGAATTTCTTGCTTTTCGAAGGCACATATGCAATTCTCTCTCTTGCTGACCGTTAAATCTAAGGAAGATATTTAAGTGGCTAGAATTCAGGCTATATTCTGGATGGGGCTCCTCTCCAAAATGGTATGAGGTCTAATTTGGACTGCATATCGGGGAGAACCCTTTAAATGTTGGCAAGTCCAACTCTGTCAACATCGATGGTGCTATAAGGAGGGCAGCGAGATTTTTATAGCTGAAAACTCCACCCACCCAAATAATACTTCTTCTGGAAAAGGCAACAACATTCATAGCACCTCTTAGACTCCTAGTCTTGTAGCAGGTAGATCTTCTCAACGTGACCCTGAACAAAGTTCTAAAGTTTTTGATGGGCACATCTAGAAAATTTGGCTTAGAATGCACCGCTTTCCGAAGGCTATTTGATTAATTTCTGGAGCACATAATCTTCCTTATTTTATAGAATAATAAAGAAATAACTCCTACCGGGGTAATGGTTTTTACATTGGAAGATTTGATCTTCGATGCCCTTTAAAATTTAGCAGAGTCTACAGAAAACACAGAAAGACCAAAGCAACCTCCATCTTACAACCATGGTGACGGGGACACCATTGTTCTCCCAGAGGACACTCTCCTTGGGTTAGGTGGTCACAAAGACAATCCCTCAGATTTTGAAGAAGAGGAGTATAGGGATGAGATCATGGTTGACAAAGTTCTGGATTAGATGTTTGAGGGCCTGCTTCCCCTTTCGGGTATTCTACATAAGATGTCAAGACACTCAGAAAAGTTTCTAACGAAATATGACCTTGACAAGGTGATCAAAGAGGAAGACCTTTCAAATAACTTCTCTCTACACCTGCAAGCGTGAGGTACGTTATGATGATGTTACATGTAGACTCTTTCCTTGTACCTTAGATGGTAGAACAATTAATTGGTATCATTGTCTTCCTACAAATTCAATTCAGAATTGGAGGGGAATTAAAATTCTTGGAAAAGTTTGCTAATGACAAAACCCAAGTCATGTGATTAAAAGAGTTACAAATCTGAAGATGGGGGAAAAGGAAAAGGTCAAGGATTTTAATCATAGGTTCAATAGGATATTCAACCAATTTCACCTTGATAATAAACCTCATGCCTCCATCACGATTGATTATTATACTTTTGCCTTACAAATAATCATTTCATAATTTGTAAAGAGAGAAGTGTAAGAAACTTTGGCACAAAATTTTGAGAAAGCCATCATTGTTGAAAAGGACTTGCATGAAATTGGAGTCATTGTTGATGATGAATCATCCAAAGACTCCAAGGAGATAGGAAAAAGGTCTTAGATCTCTTCAAGCGAGAGAAAATATAAGAAATTTACTGATCTTGAAACCTTGACTCAAACTATCAATACTATGTCCAATGAGTTGGAAGAATTAAAACAATGGACAAGCGAGACCACTGGCAGTAGCAAGCCCAAAAAATTTAACTTCTTGAGAAGAAACAACAACAATAATAATAAGTCAGCTAAGTTTGCACAGAGATTGAATTTCGTGTTGAATATTGAAAGGGTGGGTATGGACCAATTCTATTCTTTTGATGAAAAATATCACTCAGAAAAGGCTTGCCCATAGTAGAATCACATCATGAATTCTTTGGTTGCACACATTATTGACTTAGTACTTTCAGATGAGTAGATTGAGAAAACAGAAGAAAAGGGAGAATCTGATGAGATTGAAGAAAATGTAGGTTTCAAACACGTAGTAAATACTTTTATTTGTGTGTTCACTGTTGAGAAGAAAAATGTCGAAGAACCACCATTGAATTAGGCCCCAACTTAGAAGAAAAACAACCAATATAAGTTGAGAAGTCAAGGGAATGTTCTTGAACAAGAGCTAATGAGGAAAATGTTGAAGGAACATCTGTTGAGGAAAAACACACCAACCATCAACCAAGACCAGAACAAGTCTAGAGATGATGCCACCATAAAGAACTCTTCCACCAATAGTAAAAGAAGGTCTACCATTCTGGAAATGAAAAAGTTACCCCTACAAATATTTGGATGATTCCTATTGCGCTAGAATATAACCTCGTGGAAGGTATGAAGAAATCTCGTGCAAATATTTCAATCTTTGAGCTTACAAGTATAGCATGCCAGTGAGAAATGCTTGTCCAAGCCCCTGCCCAGTCCCCATCAAGTGATAATGCTTATTCTTCCTAGAAGGTGTTTCGTAAGTATTTTGGTCCCATAGAATTAGTTGTTAATGCTCTAACGTTAGAAGCTAATAATATTTTCCCTCTATTCCTATTGACTTTTAAAATTTTTAATTACAATGTTCATAATTGTTTAGTTAATTCTAGTGCATCTCTAAACGTAAGACCAATGTTTGTTGCCAAGAAAATCAATTCCAAATGGGATAAGGCTGATGCCTAGATTATTTAGTTGGATGGGTCTCGTGTCCAAGCTATTAGTGAACTCAAAAATGTTGTTATTCACTTATCCTCTAATCAACGAGTTCAGAAATGTATAAATATTGTGATTGCAGACATCCCAGAAGCCTACAATGCATTGTTAGGTAAAGACTGGTGAAGAAAATTACAGGGGTATTTTGCTACCGATTGGTCACATTTACACCTTTTGAAGGTAAAAATGAGCATGTTCCTTTCACAAACTTAATTTTTAGGAACTAAGTTCTAGAAACTAATCGTGAGTTCTACCTTGCACATCCATCACCCATTCCACCAGATACACAACTAGAACACATTCCTTGTTATCTATTTGGTGAAAATGAACTATGTAATATATATGTACATAATAGTAGTTTTTGAGAAATTGAATTCAGATATTCCACAATCTTCATCTTTAATTTGTCGATGTTTCAAGTCTAGACCAAGACTCATCATCAATATTGATTTACAAAGAAGTGAATCATGAGCAATAAATATGGTAAAGGTGAGTTGTTAGGTTGGTAAGTTGACCATTTGAATGATTAGAATTTTTGATTTCATTTTTATTATTATGTATATATTGTAATGATATTTTATAATTATCAGATGGCATTATATTGAATGTAACTTCTTAATCTAATTTATAAAAGAGATCTTTAATTTTATAATTAAATAAATATAATATTTTTTGTTATAATGTTCCTTAATTGAATATTCTTAACTTAAGTAAGTTAAATGTAGTTTTTAGCTTGGCATTAATGCTATTTAGTTCCTAAAATATTATGTAATTAGGTTATTATATTAATCGAAATACAGCTTTATTTATTTATTTAATTTTAAAATTAATTAAAAATAACGAAAATATTATATTGTTTTATTTAATTTTAAAAGCTTGATTTGTAGGATTATTAAGACTTAGATTCTAAAAAAATGGAAATAATGCTCTACTTAAAATACATTAACAATAATCCATTAACTTAAACACATAGGGGTTTAAGTTAATGGATTGTTGTTAATGCATTTTAAGTAGAGCCTTATTTCCATTTCTTTAGAATCTAAGTTTTAATAATCCTACAAATAAAGCTTTTAAAAATAAATAAAAGCTTGATTTGTAGGATTATTAAGACTTAGATTCTAAAAAAATGGAAATAATGCTCTACTTAAAATACATTAACAATAATCCATTAACTTAAACACATAGGGGTTTAAGTTAATGGATTGTTGTTAATGCATTTTAAGTAGAGCCTTATTTCCATTTCTTTAGAATCTAAGTTTTAATAATCCTACAAATAAAGCTTTTAAAAATAAATAAAACCAAATATAAAACTATTTTTGTATTTTATATTTAAAATTAAAAAATAATAAATACTTAAATGACATTAATAATAAAAAACAGATAACAGAATAATAAAGAAACCTATAAATAAACAAAGTGCACAAATTAAAACCAATAACAATAACTTAATTAAGTTAAACCATAATTCAAATTAAGAAAACAATTATAACAAAAAAATAAATATATTAATAAAATATAATAAAAAAAAAAATCTCTAATATAATAGAAAAAAGAAGTAAACATTCAATAAAAATACAATAAATATAAAAATGAATTATAAAATATCATAACAATAAAAATAATAATAATAAAAATGAAATCTAAAATTCTAATCATTTAGATGGTCGGCTTACCAACTTAACAACTCACCTTTACCATACTTATTACTCATGATTCACTTTTTTGTAAATCAATCCTGATGATGAGTCTTGGTCTAGACTCAAAACGTCGACGAATTAAAGATGAAGACTGTGGAATATCCTAATTCAGTTTCTCAAAAGCCACACCACAGAAATCTACAAACCATTATAATAGTAGTTGTTCTAGAGCCCGTTGTAGACTTCACAAACCAACATAATAAGGAACATTTTCTTTCATATCATCTCGAGTTCAATTGCACTAATAATAGTAAAAAATATGAGGCACTCTTACTTGGATTAAAGAAATCTATAGACCTGAAGGTAGAGCTCTTAAAGGTAATTGATGGCTCTGAGGTAGTGTTGATGCTTCCAAAATCGTATCACCAATATTCGGGGATAACCACTCGGTCCGGACCTTAGTACAACTCCTTTTTCGTTTGGGATGGTGGCTTCAACTGGGGGTTATGTGACTAGTTTCCCAATAATGTGTGTGGTTTGATGAATGAATGTTTTAATGTATATTGGAGATTGGCAAGTGATTTATTATATGACTTTAAAATATACAAATATTCCTACATAACCCGGGTAATCTAATAACAATGCGATTCTTGATAATTCCAAACCAGGGAAAATTTTAAGGATGGAAAATTTTCTTGAACTTTAAAACATTGGCGAATCTCACTAATCCCTAATATGAAAACTATAAAATGTTTATTGTATATTTGTAAAATATTCAAATTTTTAATCATTTTATATATAGTCTCTATATACGTTGGCGATTTTAAGGTAAAATAATTTTATTTTCTAAATTGGGCGAATCATCTTTTATAAAAATGGAAATTGGCGAATCTTTTTGTGGAAAAATAATGGAAAATTAGCCCACTGGGCGAATATTAGCTCCTAAAATTTTCCATGTTCCAAACAGACAAACGATCATATAGATGATTTACTTATCTATAGAAAGGTGTATTTAAATAATGATTAATTTGTTTAAGAAATTAAACAAAGTAATCATGAAAACATATTTCATGACATCATAATATTTATTGCTGATGTATATCTCTAATTGTAACAATTCTAAATCGTTCATAAGTGACACAATATAGAATTATTCGAAGCGTATGAATACATCAACAATAGCAAAATTAAATGAAATGCCAATTAAATCAAGACAAAAAGAACTACGATAGAAATACCTCATGCATTTGAGTCTTGATCTGTAAATAACATTCCGGTTCCACCTCTTTATTCCAGAAACTTCCTAGAGATACAAAAATGCAGATCTTGAAAAAGTTCTTTCACAAAAATATGAAACCTTGATCCACTGCTTATAAGAAATTAAATCTAGAGGTGCAGAAGTGCAACTTCTCAAGTTTAGTTTTGTACAAATTGAGGATCTCTTCTATGATACATTGAAAGGGTTTATATAATAGAACTAAAACAAATTGTCAACATAAATCACTTAGAATTGTTCGATCTGTAAATATGCAAATCTAGGATTTGCATTGCCAAAATAGTAGTGCGATTTCCTTTAAAAAGGATTCATTGTATCTATTTCTGTTCTTGTACTGGCAACTAACAAATTAAGTGCATGTTTTGAATTTCCGGAGGATGAATCATCCTTGACTATAGTTGTCCCATGTATGTGGCATCTGAAAGCTCGGGCACCAAATGATCAACAACGTCGATAAGACATTTGATGGTCATCTGAGGACTGTGTGGCTTAACCAAAAAGGACCAAAATGCATCCCAAGTGAGGCTTTATACTTTGCTAAGTTGTTCTTCTTTGGTGGCTAAATCTTGCTTCCATTGATTTTCTAACATTTTTGCTTTTTGGGAGATTTCCAGGGGAATAGTCAGAAATCAAATTTACTCTATATAGATTATCATTTACCAGCTCTGTCACATTGTTCATGATAGCTCTAGCCCTCGAAGTAGCTCTTTCTACCTTTATTAACTGTGTTTCCCCTTACAGAAACAATACTTCTTTATGTGACTCTTGAATTTTTGGTAGGTTAGCAGCTTTACCTTCTGCTGTGCTTTGCCATTTGAGGAAATTTGAGACCTTGTCATCTGTGTCCTCAATTTCCAATTTGGTATTAACTGCTTGATCGATCAGCGATTCAGTTATGATGCATAGTGGGTTGACGAGTGATATTTTATGGCAAAGGAGATTGAGTTGTTGCAATAAGGCCTTATTTGCTTCTAGGGCTTCTTTCTTGAATTCCTCGACTTTAGGGTAATCTCTAAACTGTTGTGTATATAGTTGAAGCTCTGAGATTTCCTCGTCTTTTGCCTTTATTCCTTGTTGATGTGTCAATTGAAATTGTTCAAGCTACTGGGACAACTGTTGTTGTTTCTGCATGACGTGCTAGTCAATCTTTTGTTTCTCTAGCTTTAATTGGACTTGGAGTTGCTCGTTCCTCTATTTTTCTTAGGCCAAGTGTTCGTCAAGCTGATTAATCTTCTGTTTTTCTGCTGCTGTTTGCTTTTCAAGCTGAGCAATCCTTTGATCTTTTTCTTTAATTAGTATATTAACCTCAGTGGCCTTATCAATTGTGGAAGCTATATAAGCCCCTGCATATTGGGATAGCTTAGTCGAATCTTCAGAAGGATTGACCTCTGAATCCATCCATATAACATTCATAAATTCATATTGAGGAGCTATGGATGATGTCTGGTCAATTTTCCTCTTTTTCCTTTGTTTCCTGACTACAACCTTGTGCTTAAGACTGTAAAAGACATCCAAAGCTGGTATCTCCTCAATAATAAATGTAATTTCACCTAAAGGATTTTCAAGGAATATTTCAACTTCTTTATGAGCTATGACTATACTGGGTGTCTTTTCAATCACGTTCTCAGTAACGATAGGCTGTTGAGTTGTAGGCGATGCTGATGCAATACTGTTTTGGGGGTCGCACTGGCTTTTGATTTGCTGATGAAATTGTTCCCATTCTTTTATCAAGATGGGGTCAATATTAACATCTGTGCTAAGGGCTTCACTAGTCCTTTCAACTATTTCCCCTTCCCCAGAAATCTCTTCAATAGTCTGCTCACCGCTTTGTTCTGCTTGTTGAATAGTAAGAGTAGTATTCAATAAATCTAGAGGCGATGTTTGTAACCTCCTTGTCATGTATTCCATGAATTCATTCATCTTTGCATTTCCTAGTTTGAATCTTGCTAGATGAGTTACTTGTGAAAATAACTCGACAGAAGTGAATAAATCATCAAACTCATCCTCCTCATGTATAAATTTAGCAATTTTAACCTGGCTAGTGAAATTGTAAGTGACCTTGTTTGGATCATACTGTCTCTTGGGAATTACGATTCAAGTCCTTAGTTTTCTCTGCTTCTTTCTCAACATGCTTAAAGTCATGCAATATGTAAATGCCACAATAGAGGGGAAATAGAGGCTACACTTGTTTTTTAGAGTCTCTGAGGTTTTTGATCATTCCCTTCTCCACCATTTGGTATGCTATTTCCCTAGCTAATAGCTTGTCTAAGATATAGAGTGGAAGGACATGAGGGTGTTTTATACTCCCAAAAACAATAATATAGGTGAAATTCTCCTCTGCGAACCAAATCCTGATTAAAGTTAAGTCAATGCTGGCTTCGTCAGAGACCTGAGGAGCAGGCTTATTAAAAATGGCTTGGTGAACAGGAAAAACAAAACCATCGCAAATTTTGTAGATGTGATTTTTGTAGTCTAACTTCCATAGATACTTGCGATAAATATGGATAGGGGTTGGGTCTTGAATAGTCCATTTCCAACCTGGAATAGGAAAGTCATAATTGAAATAGATAGTGTCCATTATGTAGGTGCTCATATAAAATGGGGGCATGACTTTGGTGGTAACAAATCTGTTTCTTCTATAATATAATATTTGGCTGACCATTTTATCGGATAAAATAGTTGCCCAATCCATAATAAAAGATTTCACTACCGCTTCTATTAATGGGACCATTTCTATAGAAAACCTAGCAGAATCTGGGCTTCCAAAGAGCCTACATACCATTGCAGCACCATAACAATACAGAGATGACAAAGAGTTCAGAAAGTACATACCAGAGGATTCGTGTTTATGCTTGTTTGGAAAATGTCTCCACTATTTGATGGGGTCTGACTTTAGGTCATTCTCCTTAGCAAAAGTTTCCAAAAATGCCTTGTTGTAGTGCTGCCGAGGATCCAACAAATGGTACATTTTCTTAACATCTTCAGGCTTGAATGTCCTGAACATCTTCCCATCGGCTGTGAAGAAGAATCTATCTGTTATATTAATACTTTCAATCAACCATCTCACTAGATCATTATATGGTAAAAATTTGGCTCAGGATGCTATTTTATGGAGGAAGGAGCTGGCCAAGTCATTGAGCACACTCTCTGTTTTATCGGTTCCACCCACTGCTATTTCTTCTTCTATCCCCATTGGGTTTTTTCTTCGAGTAAAGTGTAGATGGATTGCCATGAAATGTTACTGAGTCCTAGACAGGTAATATGTACAAATTTGAATAATATAACACTTATTCACAGAGATTATCCTGATTATACCCTTTTTGCAAAATGCATGCATAATACATAACCTCCTCTACCATTGATCATCAATTTGCGGAATTAAGAAACAATCGCATGCGCACATTGAAACATCAATCACACATATCAACATAGTATGTAATGGGGAAAGCATACAGCAGAAAACCCATCAACTATCTGTATATTATGATGATAGAGAACATGTAACAATACATAGTGTAATACTCCTCACAAGTACTCAATACTATCTCCACATGCTACACACAAACTAGCTTAGATCTAAACAAGCCACGTGTTCAAATCTCCTCCACTGCGCAATCCAAGTTGAGAATAGATCTGATCCAAGTTCGAATTCCCCTGGCTTGTACTGCACAATCCTCATTGGCAATCTCAATCAATGATTGTGCAAATCTCATGCACAACTATAGTCACAACTGATAGTAGTCTCACCCTTTCACCCACCTCTAACACTTGTCTCCACTGAACTGTCCATGCACTGAGTTAACTGATGTATTCTTTAGTTGATTTATGAGTTAATAATTAGTGAACTAATTAATAATTAATTCACACCACTCATCACTAGTGTATTTGTCAATTAGACTAAATACAACTAGTTCAACTAAGTCAAACTGAACACAATTCCATCAAATCCTCAATCAACTCCACCAAACTCAATCACTTGAGTTCTAACTGAAGTCCATCATGCAATAGCTCAACTAACCCATAAGAAAAGTGTATTTCCTTCTGGCAGTTGCATGTGCCACATCCATAGCTCGAACTGAAGTGCTGCAAGAGCATAAGATAATGTTTATAGTCCAAATATTATTAAGAGCTAATAATATTCGACTGTTCTATTTTTAGACTGGCAGTCTAAAAATAGACTCCGCCTATATGTCTAAAAATAGAGCTCCATCTATTTTTACCAACATGACCAATCATCCATAAATAGCATCCTACAAGTCATAGACCATGATCCATATGTTTAAAAATAGACATAGTCTAAAAATAGACTTTGCGCCAAAAATAGCCTGCGGGCCCACTTAGTCAAGGCGACTTCTTTTCACTAAGCTCCATCATCTTGTTGCATTTTCAACACTCCCTCTCAACAAGATATGGATTATCTGCAACCCCTATCATGCCTTTGTGGTATTCGAATTTTCCCCTGGTGAGCGCCTTTGTCAAGATATCAGCATCCTGATCCTCCGTGGGAATATATGAAAGTAACATGATTCTCCACTGCACACAATCTTTGATATGATGGTACCTGATGTCGATGTGCTTGGATCCAAACAAACCGACTAGGATCTTCCTCATCCATATAACCTCGCATGCAGCCAAACTTGCTGCCATATACTCGGCTTCTGCTGAACTGAGTGCCACAGATCTCTGCTTCCTGCTGTACCAAGAAATTGCTGTCGACCCGATACTAAAGATCCCTCCAGATGTGCTCTTTCTGTCCGTTGGGCTCCCTGCCCAATCTACATCCATGAAGCCACATAGCTTCACCTCATCCTCCTGTCTGTACCACAATCCATATCCCGATGGTGCCTGAGCATAACACATACAATGCTTGCCCTGCCTTCCAAAAGAACTTGGTTGGCTTAACATAGCTTGTGAACTGGTTAACAACATAGCATGATATCGGTCTTGTATTGACGCAGATTACATAAAGCGCCACCCAACTGTCCCTGATAAGCAGTGGCTCATAACTCCTGAAGTATGCATTGATCCTCCTCTTCTCCCAACCTCTAAGGAAGAGAGTATCAACAGCGACTTGCGCCAGCGATGTTAAACTTCTCCAGTTACTCCGGGGCAATAATTACCTGAGACAAATGTCCATATTGCCTTGCCAATTTCCAATCCACAGGAAATAATGGAGGAGGCCAAGTCCTTCATCGTCAAACTTAGAAGATACTCCTTGCATGAAAGTATCAACAAGCTCTCTCCCCGCAAATCAAATCATCTACCATAAAGTACAATTCAACAACTTACTCTCACACATCCTGGTATAGATGTAGGAATGCCTCACCTGTGGAGAATCTCCAGTCAGTGAAATACTGTCTACCCGTGTGTACCAAGCACGAGGTGCTTATTTCAACCCATACAACGCTCTCTTGAGCCTGCACACATGCGACTCACTGCTGAAGATCTAGAAACCTTCGAGCTGCTCTATGTACACGTCCTCATCTACATGCAAGTGTGGCTCCCTCTCAAGCGAACACTTCATGGCTTTCTCCTCCTGAAATTTGATATCCCGTCGCACAACAGTCTCGTGACTGTCTGGAAAATACACACGATAGTTGTGGGGCATATCAGTGTACCCCACAAATATCCCAACCTCTACGGTTGGCTCCAGCTTCTTCCTGGCATCCTTCGTCACATGCATGTAAACAGGAGAACCAAAAATCCTCAAATGGGAAATATCAGGCTTCTTACCAGAATAAGCCTCGTCGGGTGTACCCATGCCAAGTATCTTGTGAGGACAATGGTTCTGCACATATACTGCAGTATTGCATGCCTCCGCCCACAAGTGAAGGGGTAGGCCCTGACCATGGAACATCGCCCGTGCAGCACCCACTATCGTTCTGTTCTTCCACTCAGTAACCCTGTTCTGTTGTGGGTTATGGGGAGCTATGAGCTCTCTTCGAATCCCTTCTGCACTGCAAAAGTCCTTGAACTCGCCAGAGATGAATTCACCACCATTGTCACTCCTAAGAGCCTTCACCTTCTTCCCTGATTCCTTCTCGACCAGTGCTTTGAACTCACAAAACTTTGAGTATGTGTCACTCTTCTTTTGCATGAAGAAGATCCATCACTTTCGAGATAAGTCATCAACAAAGATCACATAGTACTTGTGCTTTGCTTTCGAAGCTACTGAGAAAGGTCCACACAGTTCTGTGTGAATTCTCTCAATGATCTTTGTGGCACGACTATCCTTCTCATGAAAGGTGGCTTTCACAAATTTTCCCAAAGAACACCCCTTGCATTGATCTGATTATGTAAGAGTGCCTTTAGGAAGCCCAGTAGAAATCTATTGCAGTATCTTCAAAGCTCCATGGTGAAGGTGGCCCAATCTCTGGTGCCACAGCTCGCCATCATCCCGACTCACCACTCCTTCTACCTTGCATGCCATTACTGCGCAACCATCTACATGTAATTGATAAAGGTTCTTGACTCGAACCCCTATCTTTCGGGTTTCTCTAGTTGTCTTACAATGCAGGAAAGCCTTTCCCTCGCTGAAGACAACATCATATCCCTTGTCTTCTAACATCGCCACAGAGATAAGATTCTTCTTCAATCCTGGAACATGCATCACTCCCTTCAATATGAAGGGTTTACCAGACTCCCTCTCAAAGGAAATGGTACCGATACCGGTCACACTGTAGCTACCATCATTGCCCATCTCGATGTGCACTCCAAGATCTTTCTCATCCAGATCAGAAAACAAATCTCGATCTCTTGTCATGTGAAAAGATGCACCACTATCCAAGAACCATACCAATCCCATGACACTTGATACCAAGCATGTGATCAGTGAAAAATCCAGCTCAAACTACGAGGCTAAGTCCTCTCCTACTGCAGATCTAGCAGCTTGTTTATTTTTCTTCTTCTGTGGACAATGTGTGGCATAATGTCCATGCTGGTGATAATGAAAGCACTTCGCCTTGGACATGTCCTACTTCTTGCCTTTCGCACTGGAATGAGAAGCTTTCTTGTTCTTCCCCTTCTTTGCTTTGGCAGCCAAAGTGAAATTTTCTTCATTAGATGCCTTTGATGAAGATCCGTCCCTCATATTCTACCTGATCTCCTCTTGCACAAGATCCGACCAAATTCTCTCCCATCCTGGAAATTTCTCTCGACCATTGACAAAGTCCTGATAGGAATGCCAACTCTTCGGAAGACCAAGAAGAGCCAAGCTCACCAAGTCCTCATCATCGACAGTCACCACACACTTCCCAGCTCATCCCGGCATTAGGTGAATGTCGTGAGATACTTGGGCATACTGTCTCCATTCTCACACTTAATGTTTCTGAGTTTATCCTTGAGCGCCAACTTCCTTTGGTCACTCTTGCTTTGGAATAAACCTGTCAACACTTTCCACATCAAGTATGGATAAGCCTTTCCATGCAGGCTGGATACAATGTGATCCTTCACACCCTCCAACAAAATCGTTCGACACTTTCTGTCCTCTTTTGCCAAGCCTCAAATTGAGTAGCATCAGTAGGCTTTGGGACTTCAACATCTATGAACTCCCTCAACCTATTGTCATATAACACCGCCTCCATCCTGTCTTTCCATGCAATATAATTCGAGCCGCCTTCAAGGGCATACTCCAATCGCAATCCATTGAAAGACATTTCAACTTTGACACCAAGAAAACACTGCTGCAAATTTGAATTCCAGTAGCTCAAAACTCAACCGCTTCTGATCTAAAATTCGTGAGAACAAAGTATTTCTCATACAGAGATTGACTATATGGGCATTTACTAGATATCTCACCTTCCAAAAGAAGGATGAATCCAGTGGCTACCTGGCTCGATTACAGGCTCTGCCTGAAGAAATAAAATGTAATCACTTTCTGAATAATATATCTGATGATCAACCTCGCTCTGATACCATGTAGAAATTTGAATAATATAACACTTATTCATAGATATTATCCTGATTATACACTATTTGCATAATGCATGCATAATACATAACCTCCTCTACCATTGATCTTCAATTTGCGAAATTAAAAAACAATCACATGCGCACATTGAAACATCAATCACACATATCAACACAGTATGTAATGGGGAAAGCATACAACTGAAAACCACTCAACTATCTGTATATTATGATGATAGATAACATGTAACAATACATAGTGCAATACTCCTCACAAGTACTCAGTACTATCTCCACATGCTACACACAAACTAGCTCAGATCTGAATAAGCCATGGGTTCAAATCTCCTCCACTGTTTGCATGCCTCCACTGCGCAATCCAAGTTGAGAATAGATCTGATCCAAGTTCGAATTCCCTTGGCTTGTACTGCACAATCCTCATTGGCAATCTCAATCAATGATTGTGCAAATCTCATGCACAACTATAGTCACAACTGATAGTAGTCTCACCTTTTCACCCACCTCTAACACTTGTCTCCACTGAACTGTCCATGCACTGAGTTAACTGATGTATTCTTCAGTTGATTTAT